>PVIH01007185.1:19543-103146 GCA_004025045.1 Sigmodon hispidus
TTTTTTCTTACTGCTGAGTAGTATTCCATTGTGTAGATGTACCACAGTTTGTTAATCCATTCTTCAGTTGAGGGACATCTAGGTTGTTTCCAGGTTCTTGCTATTACAAATAATGCTGCTATGAACATGGTTGAGCTAATACCTTTGGAGTGTGAATGTGCCTCTTTAGGGTATACACCCAGAAGTGGTATTGCTGGGTACTTGGGGAGATTAATTCTCAATTTTCTGAGAAACCGCCATATTGCATTCCAAAGTGGCTGAACAAGCTTACACTCCCACCAACAATGGAGGAGTGTCCCCCTTGTTCCACATCCTCTCCAACATAGACTGTCATCTGTGCCTTTTATCTTAGCCAATCTAACAGGTGTCAGGTGGAATCTCAAAGTTGTTTTGATTTGCATTTCTCTGATGGCTAAAAATGAAGAGCACTTTTTCAGGTGCCTTTCAGCCATTCGTAGTTCCTCTGCTGAGAATTCCCTTTTTAGATCTGTAACCCATTTTTTGATAGGGTTATTCAAGGTTTTGGGCTCTAAATTCTTGAGCTCTTTATATACCTTGGAGATCAGTCCTCTATCACTTGTAGGGTTGGTGAAGATCTTTTCCCATTCTGTAGGCTGGCGTTTTGTCCTATTGACAGTATCCTTGGCTTTGCAGAAGCTTCCTAGCTTCAGGAGATCCCACTTATTGATTGTTGGTCTTAGTGTCTGTGCCACTGGTGTTATATTTAGGAAGTGCTGGCCTGTGCCAATTTGTAGAAGTGTATTTCCCACTTTCTTTTCTATCAAGTTCAAAGTGGCTAGGTTTAAGTTGAGGTTTTGATCCACTTGGATTTGAGTATTGTGCAGGGTGACAGGCTCAGATCTATTTGCATTTTTCTGCACACTTCCATCCAGCTATGCCAACACAATTTGTTAAATATGCTATCTTTTGTCCATTGGATATTTTGGGCCTCTTTGTCAAAAATCAGGTGTTTATAGGTTTTTGGGTTAATGTCTGAATCCTCAATTCTATTTCATTGGTCCACAAGTCTGTTTTTATGCCAGTACCAGGCTGTTTTTATTACTGTAGCTCTATAGTATAGCTTGAAATCACAGATGGTGATGCCTCCTGAGGTTCTTTTGTTGAGTAATATTGTTTTGGCAATCCTGGCTTTCCTGTTATTCCAAATGAAATTGAGTATTGTTCTTTCAAGGTCCAAAAAATATTGTGTTGGGATTTTGATGGACAGTGCATTGAATCTGTAGATTGCCTTTGGAAGAATTGCCATTTTACTATGTTGATCCTACCAATCCAGGAACATGGGAGAGCTTTCCATTTTCTGATATCCTCTTCAATTTCTTTCTTCAGTGATTTAAAATTTTTGTCAAATAGGTCTGTTACTTCTTTGGTTATAGTTACTCCAATGTATTTAATACTATTTGCAGCTATTATGAAGGATAATGTTTCCCTTATTTCTTTTTCAGCTCTTCTATCTCTAGTGTATAGAAGGGCTACTGATTTCTTTGAATTAATCTTGTATCCTGCTACATTGCTGAAGGAGTTTATCAGCTGTAGCAGTTCCTTGGAAGAATTTTGTGGGTCACTTATGTATATAATCATATCATCTGCAAATAGAGATAGCTTCACTTCTTCTTTTCCAATTTGTATGCCCTTAATCTCTTTTCGTTCCCTTATTGCTTTAGCTAAAACTTCGAGAACTATATTGAATAGATAAGGGGAGAGAGGATATCTTTGTCTAGTTCCTGACTTTAGTGGGATTGCTTTGTGTTTTTCTCCATTAAGTTTGATACTGGCTGTCGGCTTCTTGTAAATTGCCTTTATTATATTTAGGTATTCTCCCTGTATTCCTGATGTCTCCAGGGATTTAATCATAAAGGAGTGTTGGATTTTGTCAAAGGCTTTTTCTGCATCTAAGAATATGATCATGTGGTTTTGTTCCTTTAGTTTGTTTATATGGTTGATAACATTTACAGTTTTTTGTATGTTAAACCAGCCCTGCATTTCTGGGATGAAGTCTACTTGGTCGTGGTGGATGATATCTTTTATACATTGTTGTATACAGTTTGCCAAAATTTTGTTGAGAATTTTCGCATCAATATTCATGAGGGAAATTGGTCTGTAACTCTCCTTCTTTCTTGTGTCTTTGAGTGGCTTGGGTATTAGTGTGATTGTGGCCTCATAAAAGAAATTTGGCAATATTCCTTCAGTTTTTACTGTGTGAAATAGTTTGAGGAGTAACAGTAGTAATTCTTCTTTGAATGTCTGGTAGAATTCGGCACTGAAACCATCTCGACCAGGGCTTTTATTTTTGGGGAAGTTTTTAATGACAGCTTCAATTTCCTTAAGGGTTATAGGCCTGTTTAGGTAATTAATCTGATCTTCATTTAATTTTGGTAGATGGTACCTGTCCAGAAAGCTGTCCATTTCTTCTATGTTTTCCATTTTTGTGGAATACAGATTTTCAAAATATGATCTGATAATTCTCTGTATTTCCTGCGGGTCTGTTGTTATGTCCCCCTTTTCATTTCTGATTTTGTTTATTTGAACCCTCTCTCTCTGTTTTTTGATTAGTTTGGCTAAGGGCTTATCTATCTTGTTAACTTTCTCAAAGAACCAACTCTTAGATTCGTTGATTCTTTGTATTGTTCTTTTTGTTTCAATTGTATTGATTTCAGCTCTAAGTTTGATTATTTCCTGCCTTCTACTCCTTCTAGGTGAGTTCGCTTCTAACTGTTCTAAGGCTTTCAGCTGCACTGTTAGGTCTCTAGTGTGGGATTTCTCAAGGTTTTTCATATAGGCTTCTAACGCTATGAATTTTCCTCTTAAGACTGCTTTCATTGTGTCCCACAAGTTTGGATACGTTGTAGATTCATTTTCATTGAATTCTAGGAAGACTTTGATTTCTTTCTTAATTTCTTCCTTGACCCAGAGATGGTTCAGCTGAGTGATGTTTAGTTTCCATGAGTTGGTAGGCTTTCTTTGGGTTTTGATGTTGTTGACCTCTAACTTTAGGCCCTGGTGGTCCGATATGTTACAAGGGATTATTTCCATTTTTTTGTCTCTGTTGATATTTGCTTTATGACCAATTATGTGGTCAATTTTGGAGAAAGTTCCATGAGGAGCTGAGAAATAACGTATATTCCTTTGCATTTGGGTGGAAGGTTCTGTAGATATCTATGAAATCCATTTGCATCATAACCTCTTTCAGACTCCTTATTTCTCTGTTGAGGCTCTGTCTGGTTGATCTATCCAGGGTTGAAAGTGGGGTATTGAAGTCTCCCACTATTAGGGTGTAAGAATTGATGTGGGATTCGAGCTTTAGCAGTGTTTCTTTTACATAAGTAAGTGCCCTTATATTAGGGGCATAAATATTAAAGATTGAAATCTCCTCTTGACCAATTTTTCCTGTGATGAATAAGTAATGACCATCTTGGTCCCTTTTAATTGCTTTTAGCTTAAAGTCTACTTTGTTAGATATTAGGATTGCAAACCCTGCTTGTTTCTTAGGACCGTTTGACTGGAAAATCTTTTCCCAACCCTTTATTCTAAGCCTGTGTCTGTCTTTGTGGTTGAGGTGTGTTTCTTGTAGGCAACAGAAGGATGGCTTCTGTTGTTGTATCCATCTTGTTAGAGTGTGACGTTTTATAGGAGAGTTGAGTCCATTGATATTAAGGGAAATTAGTGACCATTGCTTCATATTTCCTGCCATTTTTGGTGGCAACTTGTTTGTATTTCCTTTCTCTAGGGTATTCTTCTGCAGACTTATTGATTGTTTGTGATTTCATGGGTGTATCTGTAGTCCTTAGGTTGGAGTTTTCCCTCTAATACTCTCTGTAGTGCTGGATTGGTAGACAGATATTCTCTCAGTCTGACGTTGTCCTGAAATACCTTGTTTACTCCATCTATGGTGATTGATAATTTTGTAGGGTATAGTATTCTAGTTTGGCAGCCATGCTGTTTTAGCATCTGTATAACTTCTGACCAAGCCCTTCTAGCTTTCATCATTTCCATTGAATAGTCAGGCATTATTCTGATGGGTCTGCCTTTATATGTGAGTTGGCCCTTTTCTTTTGCAGCTCTTAAAATTTTTTCTTTGTTCTGTATGTTTTGTGGCTTGATTATAATGTGGCGCGCTGACTTTTTTTGGGGGGATCATATCTATTTGGTGTTCTTGTATCTTTATAGGCATTTACTTCTTCAGGTTAGGGAAGTTTTCTTCTATGATTTTATTGAAAACATTATCTGTGTCTTTGAGCTGGTATTCTTCTCCTTCTTCTATTCCTATTATTCTCAAATTAGGTCTTTTCATGGTGTCCCAGATTTCCTGAACATTTTGAGTTATGGCTTTTTTAGTTTTACTATTTTCTTTGACAGATATATCTATTTGAGCTACTGAGCCTTTCACTTCAGAGATTCTATCTTCCATCTCTTGAACTCTGTTTGTTATGCTTGTATCTGTGGTTCCACCTTTTTTCTTCAGATTTTGTATTTCCATCTTTGCCTCAGTTTGTGCCTTTTTTATTACTTCCATTTCAGCTTTTAGTTCCTGGCATGTTTCTTTCATAGATTTGTTCATCTCTTTTAATTTTTTGTTTGTATTTTCTTCTATTTCTTTAAGGCTATTTTTCATATCTTCTTTGAGAGCTTCGATGATCATCAAAAAGGAATTTTTGTTGTTGCTTCCTTCTGTTTCCTCTTCATTGCTCAGTTCAGGTCTTGTATTTGTAAGATTGCCACTCTCTTCTGGAGTTACCATGTTGTTCTTTGTATTATTATGTAATTTTTTGCACTGACGTTTGCCCATGGCTTCAGTGGTTCACGATTA
Organism: Sigmodon hispidus; assembly: GCA_004025045.1. NCBI lineage: Eukaryota > Metazoa > Chordata > Mammalia > Rodentia > Cricetidae > Sigmodon > Sigmodon hispidus. Next base: position 24,369 of record PVIH01007185.1, read on the forward strand.
TATGGCTGCTGGTCAGTTGTAGCACTCGTGATTGTGTGCCTCCTGTCACCTCTCTGGGCAGGGTCTGAATCTACCCTTCAGAGACCCAAGAAGTTATCTATTTGCTCAATTTGAGGTCGAGGTGTGTAGTCTTGCAACTTCCCTCAATAGCAGCTCTGGGCGGAGTCTGAGTCTGTCCTTCAGGGACCCCAGTAGTTATCTGTTCACTCAGTTTGAGCTCCAGGTGGGTAGCCATGCAAATTCCCTCAGCAGGAGCTAAGGGTATGGTGACCGGCAGAGTTATCTGCCCCTGCTACTTGTGCGCTGGGACTCTGCAGACAGCACCTGGTCCCGGAAGTGGAACAGGAACCGATGGGAGCTCAACTCTTCCTTCCTGGCTGGGATATATGCGCTTGGGCCTGGTGACCCCTCCTCACCTCTGGGCGGGGTCTGAGTCTGTCCTCCAGGGACCCCTTAGTTATCTGTTCGCTCAGTTGGAATCGAGGTGGGTAGCCGTGCAAATTCCCTCAGCAGGAGCTGTGGGTATGGTGACTGGCAGAGTTATCTGTCCCTGCTACAGATGCCTAAATTGTTTAGTATTTATACATGTGTATAGCGTGTTTAGTTCAATCCATCCCTCCATCCCCCAATTCCTTTTCCTCCCCCTCCACATCCTCCCCACTCCCACTCACATTTCCTTTTAACTTCAATTCTCTCTCTCTTCCTCTCAATGTCATCTCCCCCTTTAATCTGGTAGCCACTGACTCCATTTAAAATTTGCTGTATGTACATGGATGTGGGACCATTTAGGAAAGCATGGGGAATAGTCTCTCTGGGCCTGCACCCCTGAGGAAAAGTGACTCTTCCTTTCTCATTAGCTATCAATTTCCAATAGCTCTCTCAGCTAGGGGAGAAACTTCAGAGTCCCCCTTTATCCATGATGAGATTTTGATTGCTTTAACCTTGTATACGTCTTGTAAATACAGATGTACCATTTGTGAGTGCATGTGTACAACTACACTGTCATATCCAGCAATGCTTTTCTGCAGAAATCTGCTATCTCTGACTCTTACAATCTTTCTGCTGGATGGGAAACAAAAACAACTTAGATATAAAAATAATTAAATTAAAATTTAGACAGTGTCATGATACACAGTTCTATCTCCCTTTGAAATCATAGTTCCACCTGATTATGCTTCCCAGTGCAGGAATTTAAAGGTATAAAATTTCTTGACGCTGTCCAAACAAAATATCTTGCTAAAATTTCTCTGATTTGTTCCCTGTATTCATACTTAAAAGGAATGCTAAATTTTAATTAGAGACTAAGAAAAATAAAAACATCAAAATCCAAGTTCATAGATTAGCTATGAATTCTATCTGTAGATTCAATAAAAAAAGAATGTCATGATTTCCAAGTGAGATGAGGCATCCTGACTTATTTATATGCAGAGGCCACAAGGCACTGAAGAAAGAATGGCTTGGCATGAAACAGTCAACAGTTGTACCATCATTTTATAATCTTCATTTGTGTTTTTAGATTGATGGAGAATGTTTGTTGGATGGTTTTGAAATGTATGTGTTGTTTGTCAGGGAGCCTTAAACTGTTTATGATCTTGAATCATTTATCCCTGATGTATCTAGTGTCTACTAACAGATAATTGGGCTTCATGTGCAGGTGGAATTAAAATGTCTGCCTTCAGCCACTGTCTACTGCCTCTGTGTTTTGGAGTAGATACCATTGATCCCTTTCTCACCTTGACTTCCCAAACACTGGTTTCTCTTGAGCTTGGCTTGGCTTCCTTCTTTAGTGGTCCCCTTTGAATCTTCTCATCTGTTTCACATTCCACCAACCAGAAAAACAAGCCTTTCTTTTACATCAGACTTTAAGGTGGTTTCTCTTCATCTTTTCCTCCTTCGTACCCATGCCAAGTCCCATTTTACCTTCTTTTCCACATTCCTTATTATCTTTAACTGACTTAATCTCCATCTTTCCAGTTGTTCAAATTTTAATAAAAGAAAATGTATGGATTCTTTGGGCATTTTATGTGCAATATGTTTGGTACTGGGGATGCAAACCTGGATCATGTTCCTTGCATCACACACACACACACACACACACACACACACACACACACACACAATATCAAGAAAAACAATATTGGACATGAGATATTTTTCAAGTACTATGTAAGATGACAAGGGAAGAACAGGTCACCATGAAGACTGATAAAAAATGTCACCAATATTGTGCGTATGGGGAAGCTTAAAGAGAAATGGTGTTTGAATCATAAACTTGAAGTTCTTTTGAGGTCACTCAATGGTCAGTATAGGAATCAGGACTTCGGGGTGCACTTGCTGTTTCAGAGTTCAGAGAGAAGAGAAGGACATGAAGAAAATGCAACTGTGGTTGAAAGTTTGAATCCTGTGAAGCTGAGAGACATGCAGAGTGGAAATGTAGCATACTCAGTGTGGATATGAGTATCAGGACCCTAAGACCAGTGGGGAACCTCTAGGAAGAAAGTTCAAATTAGGCAAAGCCCTTGAATTTACTCTTTCAAAAGATAAGTCCAACTGTGGAAGAATATAGTTTGGAAAAGGGCACAAGTCTCTGTAAGGAGACCATTCTCAGTGACTCTAGAGCGAGCTCAGAGGCAGCATGCTGTGCCTGCAGGAAATCCAGAGTCCATGTGATCTATCTATTTCTCATTTACGCTTTTCTCTACCCATAATCCCACGATATATTTAAAACCTAGCTTCTGAATTGTCTGCTGCGTGCCTCATATTATTCCCATTTACCTAATTCAAATGTCCCGCATTTCTTGCCAACTGTTTGAAAGCTCCTCTACCCTCTTCTGGTCAAAGTCTAGTTCTCTATTTCTCCCTTCAAGTCATGTGCAGGTGTTAGTCCTTGGAAACACATTCAGTTGCTCCCAAATACATCAAAACTATGTCCAAGCTCTTCTTCTCTGTTCACAGCCTCCACAGTATTGGTTCTGTGGATACTTCCGGTCTCCTTCACCTCATGAGCTGCTCTCTCCTACCTCGCTCACTATCACACTCTCCTACCTCACTTGCTCCTTGGCTCACCAACTCACAAATGTCCAGATATACCAAATGTTTCCCTTGACTCTGAAGATCATCTTCTTACTTACTCTGCAAAGCTCCTGTGTCTCCGATTCCTGTCGGGCCTAACCTCCTCCAATTCCAGGTGTCCCTAACCAGAATTTTTCTCTCTACCTCTGTTGCAATCAATTGTTTTCCTCATGCCTTATTTCTCACTGCAGTATGCGTCCTATTCAAGTCAGTGTGTCTGGACAGGGTCTCCATTAGATCTTAAGTTTTGGGCACACAAGAATTTTCAGTCACTTCTATGTTACACGCTATGACTTGATTGTCCTTCCCTAGTATGAAATCAACACACATTAGCGAGTTCATAGGTAGAAGTGAGTGATTGCATTCCAACACTGAGAACATCTTGGGACAGATACTCATACCTCAGTCTAGTGCTGACATTCTAGCTTCATCTATTATATGTGGTGGCAATGTTCTCTGTGTGCTGTAAATAAAGAACTGTTTTGGTCCATGCATGGCACCGTAGAAGTGGGTGGAGAATCAGAGGCAGCCAGGTAGGAGAAGGAGGATGGAGTTAAGCCAGTATCTGTCTGTCCATGTCGTGTCGTCGTCGTTCCCCCCCCCCCCCCGCCCAGAAGCAGCATGTAGGAATTCAGGTGAGCCATAGGCTGTGGGCCACATGGTGGGAAGATAAATAGAAATGGGTTGAAATAAGATGAAGGAGCTAGCTAGTAATGTGCTTAAGACATGGGCCAAACAGTGTAAAGGATATAAGCGTAAGCGTGTGATTCATTTCTTTGGGGGACAAAAGCTTCCCCGTGAACCAGGTTCCAAACCGCCGCTACGCGCGTGCGCCAGGTCACAAACTTCCTGGCCCCAAATGGGCCGGGAAAACCTACTACAACAATTATACAAGACCATTTTTTACCAATATTTCTTTAATTTCTGAATATGGAAAACAAAGTCTCAAAAAAAAACAGTTAAAAATTTTACTAAGAAATGCTGAATTATATGTTGAAAGCTAAAAAATATTTGACAATTATCTACTGAGTTCTGATTGCGTGTTAAAGGGATGTGTGTGTGTGTGTATGTGCTGCTAAAATAAAACCCATGGCCTCATGCACAATAAATACATGATCCACGACTGAGTTCTATCCCAGACCCTGTCCAACAATTTACCTGTCTCTGGATATTCAGCCATAAATAAACCAGATCATTGTTCTGGAAATGTTTAACACATGATTTCATGTGTTATGAAAAGAATATACGATTAGTAAAATGGAAACAAATTATTTATTCTTTTATTAAGATTCTATGTGTCTGTAATAACAATAAAAAGAGGAACTATGTATTTGAAGAAGAGTGGGGGGGTATATGAGAGGGCTTGGAAGGAGGAAAGGGAAGGGGAAAATATAGTTATTAAGATGCAACTTTCAAAAATAAACAACAACCAAAAAGAATTTATGTGTCACCTAAATCAGTAGTGGAAAGTGTAGTTTGAAGGCCAGTGTCAAAGATGAGTGCCCATGGTAGACATGTTTACATATTAAAAATATAAAAGTAAAAAATTGCTAGGACAGTATTGATTGGCATTTGTCTAAGCTGTGATTATTACCATCATTTTACATATCCTTCATCTCTGCCTTCAATGACCTCTGAACCAGGAAGTTTATCATTTTTTTCCTGTGTTGCTTTTTTCCTCAAACTGGGAAGTACCAATAGAATTGTTAAGCCATAATAGCTGCATTTATTGAATTCCAATATATATCTAACATTGTATAAGACTCTGCAGATATGAGATTTTTAATTCATGCTCTCAGAAAACCTCCAGGAGTAGTATTTTATAGAAAAATTAGATTGTCCCAGGGGAACACATTAGGAATATGTTTCTGAAGAAAATTCTTTTATAGAAAACACTGGTATATTTTCATTTTCAAGACTAATTTAAAACAACATTAGTGGCACGTACTAGATTTTTCTGAAATATGAGTGGGTGTTAAGAAAAAAACAGCATTAAGTTTTAAAACACCTCAGGTTAGGGTAGGAAATATGTAAGAGTTTTTTGGTAGACAAACATAAATTGTTAGGAAAAATATAATTGGAAAACTTAAAGAGCACTTTTCATGTTTCTCTGTATGCATGTGTGAAGAAAGATCAATAGCTTCAAATCTGACTAGCTTTTATTTGTTTTTCAAAATCTTTTCTAAGAATCGCCCTTGTTGAAAACATTCCTGAAGGCCTTAACTACTCTGAAGATGCCCCATTTCACTTACCGCTTTTCCAAGGCTGGATGAACTTACTCAACATGGCCAAAAAATCAGTTGACATAGTGTCTTCCCATTGGGACCTTAACCACACCCACCCATCAGCATGTCAGGTAAGCCATATCCCCTATAACTGTGATGGTTTTATGTGCATTTTACACTCCTTACTAGAATTCTTTACCATCAACATGGCCAGACCAGCTCAGTTTTCAAATTCCACCTTCCCCCAGAACTCATGGACAGTTATGTGTTTATGCATTTAGGTAGATGTTCCATTGTTAGTCAAACGTCATTGAGCTACTACAAGCATCTTAGTTTTTTCAGTGTAAAACCATGTTTCATCTTTGCCTATAAGAGACTCTCTATACAGCACTGCTTAACACCATGGCTATGAGGATGTCATCCACATCATTGCACCTTTCAACAACATAATATAGAATTCTGCTTCATGTGGTATGTATATTTACACATCCATCTGCCTGCTGAGACATGCATTTGGTCAAATTATTTTATACAGTTCACCTTCAAGAGCACTGAGCTAGGGCTGAAAAGATGGCTCAGTGGTTAAGAGCACTGACTGTTCTGGAGGACCTAAGTTCAATTCCCAGCATCCACATGGCAGCTAACAGCTATCTGTAATTCCAAGATCTGACACCCTTACACAGTTATACATGTAGGCAAAAGCACCAATTCATATAAAATAAAAATAAATATTTTTTTAAAAAAATTTCTGAGCTAACTTTTTAAAATAATAAAGTCAAACATCCCAGGATAGTTGTATATTTTTGACTGTCATTTTTGGGTAGATAATAAAAAGATGATTTCTGGATTAAATAGTCTGAAGTATAAATGAAAAGATCCTTATAATTTTATGTCTTTTATTTATATTGGTAAAACCATGGTTGTTTGGATTGAGCTCCTATCTATGTATATGACCATTAGCCTGTATTTAAATGTCCTTTATGGGTCCTGGGACAAATTAATTTTGTTGCTTGCCATACAAATCGTGTTGGCTGGCAGAGCTTATCACTATTTGTTGAGGTTTTTAAATCTGTTATTCATCCAATTATACCACTTTGACTATTTTTAAGTAAAGGTTATATGAAAATAAATAAAAGCATAAAAACCACAATAGTCATACTGAAGTCTTTAAATAATGTATTAAATTACATTGTATTCATTGTATTCCTACCTCTACCATTTAAGTGTGTGTGTGTGGTTTTATTATTGCATAATCACCCACAACTTAGTGACTGGGAAAACAAAGATCATTTTCTTATTTGTGGTTTGGGGTAGGGTTTGACTACCAGTAATTTATGTAGTAATTAGAATTACCTAAGGCCAGAGGATCCAGAATGGATGAAATACATTTAGCATCTCAACTGAGGGCGATGGAATGTCTGGAGTACCTGAGTTTCTCACTGGATCTGTCTTACAATTCTGTAAATGGACTTGAGTAGGATCATAAAAGAGAAAGAAGCACAGAGGCTTGTTAACCTGACACCTGGCCTTCCAGATTGTTACATCCATCCTATTTATTGGTTTAAGCAAGCCATACATACATAAGATAAGAGGAGATACATCCAGGAACTGACTGGACCAGTTGGTTGCCATCTTTGGAAATGATATACCACAGACCAAGTTCCAGGTTTTAACTACAGTAATTCATTGTCTTCCAAGTGCAAAATACAAATCACTGTTTTTCTCAAAATGCAATGGAATCCATGTTGTGAAAGGATCATTGCTCTGGATCTGCATTCAAGCTTCTCTTGCTTTGGAGACGTGTGAGCTTAAAAGACTGTTCATATGTCCTAATGACACTCTAAACATTCAGTGTCAAGGCAGGGATGAGGTGATTGTGGGCACTGATGCTCAAAAGAAAAGGAGAGCATATTGGTCATTAGTCTGTGGTGAGGTAAGATCCAGCATAGCACATATCTTGAGTTTTACAACTTTAGAAGCAGGAATGTGTTCTAGGATCAAGCTATGGCTATTTTGTTTATTCATTTGTATTTTGTTTGTTTTGAGAAAATCTCTCTCTAGGTAACCCTGGCTGTCCTGGAACTTGCTCTACAGATCAGACTGGCCTTGAATTTACTGAGGTCCTACCTTTGCCTACCAAGTGCTGGAATTCAAGTCATATGCCACCATGCCCAGTTAGGATCTAGTTCTTTACAAGTAGTTTCCCAAGTTGCTCATCTCATGAACTGTGTCCATCTGTTTATTTTCCTTTTATTGTGCTAGGAATGGAACCCAGATCCTTGTGCATGCCAGGAAAGTATTCTACTATGGATACCCATCAGTACCATCAGCCCATATTCTTTCCCCATAAGAAATAGATCACGTTTCCTGAATATTCTTTGTTATAATATTGATTATTTTACTTTGGTTTTTTGGGGACAGAGTCTCATGTAGTTTAGGCTGCCCTCAAACTTTCTGTACAGCCAATGTGACCCTGAATGTTTGGTCCTCTTGCCTTCACCCTTTGAGTCATAGAATTGCTGATATAAGCAACCACATGTATTCAGTGTTAGGGATTGAACCCAGGGCCTCATGCACGCCAGGCAAACACTCTACCAACTGAGCCACATTCCTTTTTCTCTCTTTTAAAGAAAATGTCCTTTATTTAATGGAGAATAGTCAAACATGACAGTTATCTCTAAACTAACAGAGCCTGCAAAGTGCTTGAGGGGATCATAAACAGCAGAGAGATGAATAGGCCGTATAACCCAAAGCACCTGTCTGTTTATTACAATGCAGCTGAAAGCAAAATATCTATGAAGAAACTGTAGACAGTGGCAGGTAACCAGCTTAGCAGCAGACAGACACAAATAAACATGGTCTCTGGGATATGTGTCTCCGCTAGATGAGAGGTGAGCTTGTAAGAGTGAATGACAGCTGTTATTAGCAAGAGTGATGAATGTGGGCTTTACAAAAATATTGCGTGTAGACTGAGATTGGTTTAAAATGTATTATGTATCTGTCTCCAAAGGACTGCTGTGTGTGTGCATATATGTGTGTAAAGGTGCATGTGTGTATGTGTGCTTGTCTGTGGAGCCCAGAGGTCAACCTTAGAAACTGTACACATTGTTTATGAAGACAGGGTCTCTGAATGGGTCACCTCAATGATGATTAGGCAGACTGCTGGGCTGGTAAGCCCCAGGGATGTGCCTTTATCTACTTCCCCAGCACTGGAATTACAATGGTGCCCTACCATGCCCAGATTTTCAGAGGTCTTAGGAATTGAGCATAGGTAATAATGTTTATACCAAAATGACCCACCATGCTGCCTCCAAGCTCCAGGGATGCTGTTTGGAACTCACTCTAAAACTCCATTTCATCCTCCCTACATCTCATCAGGGTCTGTTTCCTTCTGAGCTGTGCACTGCATGAAGGCCCAGTTGAGGGCTAGGGAAGCCTACAGCGCCATGGCAACCATACCTTACAATTAATAATAATGCTTGGTCAGGAGAAGAGAATTTATTTCTTTGTACCAGATGGTGACTTTAGTCAATATTAAAATTTACGGGACATTTTGATTGCTAATTTATGAAATTAAATGATAGGATTTTATGAAATCAAGATTTTGGGGGGAAAGCCAGGTAATGTAGCTGCTGGAGGCTGATCAGTAGAACTACCTACCTCATGCAGTGAGAGTACCAGTTCTTTTTGACTTCACTGTGAGGCATCAAATGAAATAATTAATGAGCTGAAACAATGGAATGTTAAAGAGATGCATTTATGTGAAATCAATTAGATGCTGGCCTCCCAGAGAGCTTCCAATCGGCTTGATGGCCAACTGATGGTACATTGAAATTGTTTGATTTTGGAAAATTTGGATTGCTTTTAAATTACACAGGATTTGGCAGAGTTAATGAGGAATAAGAGAGTGCAATGATCCAGAAGGTCATTTGCAAAGTACAGTTCTGTCCTGTCTTCACACATAAAGTGATTAGCAGATCTCAGAAAGCCTGTAGGATTTGCCTATTTAGCAGCTATGTGACCTCGTCCAAGATACAGGACTGTTCTGTGCCTCCATTTTCTCAACATTATTACCAGGGTGATAGCAGATACTATAGGTTAAGTTAGAGCCTACGTGTTTGCTTATTGCTACCATAATTGTCATCGTATACATTTACACATCTGTGCATACACCACAACTCTTGTTCCAGTCAGTTTAATACTGTTAACCAGTAATGAGTTTGAGGCTTTACTCTGGCAGAAACCGGGTGATTACCCGTAAAAAGGTAATTACCCTAGGGAGACCCTAGGGAGATATGGATTAGATAAACTACCATGATGTGTGAAATTCTGACCTTTTGCTACAAATTTTTATGCATGTGCACACACACATACAGAGAGAAAGGGTAAGGGAGAGAAGGAGGGGATAGGGAGGGAGGGGGAAGAGAGAGAGAGAGAGAGAGAGAGAGAGAGAGAGAGAGAGAGAGAGAGAGAAAACAGATACATAGTCTTTTACCCATCTGTTCATTAGTCATTGGTTAACTCATTTCTTGAAGAACATCTTTCCTATCCCTGATATTCGGAAAGTCAGAGTCCACCTCAGCTTTGATAGAGATCTGAAATACATGCCCCAACCAACACCCTCAAATCTCATTCCTAAGAATCCTCTAAGCTTATATTTTACCTTTCTATTGGTACATCAGTCATTATCTAGTAAAGTGGGGTTTTTTAATTTTTTTTTTTGGGAGGTGGGGATAATAAGGTTTATTTCAGTTTATAGTTGCATAACATAGTCCATTATTGAAGAAAGCCAGGCCAGGAACTCAAGACAGGAAATGAGAGGCATGGACTGAAATATAGGCCATAGAGGAATGCTGTTCACTGGCTTGATCCCCATGTTTTGCTTCAGTATATAACCCAGGAATCCATGCCCAGGAGTGGTACCAATTACAAGATGCCCCATAGGTTTGTCCAAAGGCTGATCTTGTGGAGACATTTTCTTAGCTAAGTTTTCCTCAGTTAGGGCAACTTGTATCATATTAACATAAAATTTGCCATCAGATAAAGTTTTTATTTTTTTAATTATAAAAAGTAATATTTTTGATGCATTTGATCTTGGAAAAGTGTGATTTTATTAGAAAATAATTTCCAAGCTCAGTCTATATATGCTGAGATTAAAATCAAAACAAGCCAGGCTTGATGGCACATTCCTATGATCTCAATGAACAGGATGACGGAGAACTTGGTTAGCCCATGGTACATGGCACAGATAGCCTATACCCCCCTGTCCTGACACATGAGGCTATGCCCATGGTGGATTCCTACCTCCAGGGTCACTCTGGTAGTTTGCTTGTTCCTTCCTTGAGATACTGATGTTCCAGCTGATTCTTGCGGTGGCTTAGACAATGGCCAAGAGACTTCACTTTTTCCAACTTGTAAAGCTTTTCCTTGCCATGCTTGTTTCACAACTATCCAATGATTTATTCATAAGTGATACTCATATTTTGTATCATAGTTGCTTTTCATATTAGCCCATAATTTCCTCCCCCCATCTAGTGGCATCATCTATGGATCTATAAGGTCCGGTACCCCTTGTTTCCAGTTTCTGTCTCCTCAATTCTCCATCATCAGGGACTCTCTAAGCCTTTCTCCTTTTCATGTCTGTCCTTACTGCCCACAATTGATTTCCATTCCTTCTTCAAGTCTTTTGCTGTCTCTTCACCCCATCCATCACATGCATAGTCAGAATCCACATTGTGATAAATAACTATTTCTGGAACCCAGAGGAAGTCTACTTTTGAGGGGTATTAGAGGTTATAGATTTATTATCTCTTCTATTTGAGATTTTTTGACTGGCAGATATTTATAGATATATATAAGACACAGTATGATATATGTATTGACATATGTGAAGTAATGAACAGCCCAGAGCAACTAGAATATCCATTTCTTTTGTCATTGGTGCCAAATATATCCAAATTCGTCTAGCTCTATTGAGGTAATTAAAGCATCAGTGTTAACTGTATTCACCCTGTAAGACAGAGAACAATAGAACTTGTTCCTCTTGCCAAATAATAGAGTCATAACTACTGGCCCCATTGGTCCCTTTGCCCCCTACATCATCCATCCTAGTTTCCCTCCAGTCTCTGGTAACCACTGTTTATATTCTCAACTTCTATGAGGTTTACTCTCTTAGACTCCACTTAGGAGGGAGACCATCAGTGTTTTCATTTCTCTGATTGACTTGTTTCACTGAACTCAATTCCTTTTAGGTCTATCTACATTGTCATGGTGACAGACTCAAGCAGTGGGGAGCATTAGAAAGTAGCAGAACGTTTGAGGTATAAGGGACTAGTGGTAAGTCCTTTGATCCCTGAGAATGTGACCGCAGCCCTCAAACAGTATTGTGGAATGCAAATTTTTTCCTTTTCTTGTGACTCATGGCTCATATGTTAAGTGGCTTCTTCAGACTTGTGTTCCCACTCTAACGTGCTGCCTCACTTGGAGTCCAAAGTTAAAGAGCCATTGTTTGTAGTCAAAGGTTTTTCTCTGTCTTGCCTGGCTTTTCTCAGTCCCACCTGGGTTCTGCAGTCACTTATAAAATAATTGACTTGGAGGCTTAAGTTTATAGTAAATGTCAGGACAATAGTTCAGGCATATTACTGACTAGCTCTTATGTCTAAATTAACCCATGATTCTATTTATGTTTAACCATGTGGCTTGATACTTTTTCTCAAAGCATTATTCTCATCTTGCTTCCTGTGTATTTGTCTGGTATCTGCTCCTCTGCCTTTTTGCTCCCCAGGATTCTCCTAGTCTGGTTGCCCTACCTCTATTTCCTGCCTAGCTTCTGGCCAAACAACACTTTATTAAACCAATATGAGTAACAAATCTTCATAGTGCAGAAGAGCATTGACCCACATTTCTATCTTTTTAAAAAAAAAAACCAAGAACCTGAATCTAATCATTTGATTATAACTTTTATTAAGCCATTAGCCACAATAACTTATAAACATAATAACCCTAAACAAAGACAAATATCCATAGTCCATTTTTGAGAATATAGGCATTATTCTCTAGACTTCTTCCTGATGATTGGGGGCACTGATAATCTTATGGGGATCCAAGGAAAATTCAGTATTATGGTCAAGTTCTGAGTATAGTAGTCTGTGAAGATGGATCATCTCATCCTTGAAACTGTTCTGTATGCACAACTCAGAGGAAGCTGCAACAGAGGTGCTATAAATATTGGATCATCTGGGCTATCTATTTCCAGTGGCAATATTTTAAAAGATCTTCCTCCATAATTTTTTTAATGTGGAATGAATCCACAGTCTCTCACTTTCTGTGGAAACAAAAGCATAACCTCTTCTCCAAGGTAACATATCTTTTGACTTAAGTTTGAAGTCAAGGCATTTTGAAAATATATAGGTTGAATTAATCCAGCAGCATTTATACACAAATGTCTCTTAGCAGCTCTTGCTTTTTCCTCTGCAGTCAAAAAACTCAAAAACAATATAATAACATATAGTATCCAGACTCTCTGTATAATTTCCATCTTTACATTGCTTTTTTTTTTCTCTATTTCTTTTTAAAAGTCTTTCTCTATTCTTTTTTTTTCTCTTTCAAGCCTACATAGATTTTTTAACACACTGTGGACCATTTAGAGGTTTTTTTTTTTTTTTTTATCTGAATTTGGCTTTACTCTATATGTCCATCTTTTCCTCCTTTTAATCTGGATATGGCTAGAATTAAAGCCTCATGGCTAGGATTAAAGCCCTGGATATGACAGCTGGTTCCACCCACCTCCTTGGTCTATGAGACCTTAGCTTTATGGCAAATGTACTGACAGGGGCCATGTTTATCACCCCAACTTTGAAGAATTTTAGAATTTGCATTGTCACCAAGTAGAGCACCACCACCTGCTGCTCATAAACTCCATATAAGTGTTTGTCAGCAGGGCCTCTTAAAGGAGCCTAGCTGGTTTTGCCACTAATGCTGAGTCAGGAAGCCTCTCGTAAATGATCTGAAACTCTGCTTTCTATAGTGGAATTCAGATGTCACCCAAGGAAGCGTGAGTGACCTCAAGAATCCAGACCTAGATGGGATGTGGCAAAAATCATTCAAAAGCCAGGGACCCAGACTCCGCCCTTCCTTTTTTTTTAGTTCCTGTGTTCTCTAGGAGGAAGCTGAGCATCCTTGTACAAAGTTTTGTTTTCTCCTAAAATTGCTTCTTATATTTACAGGTCCATTCTCTCCCCCTTAATAAATATTAGCTCATCATATAATACATCAAATATAATTAATTACAACAATATCTGGCACCCAACATGGGGCAATTCCCATCCTAGCCAGGCCACCAGCTGTGGGCCAGGCTAGGCTCACAACCTAAAATCTCCCACTACCCACCACAAGCCAAAAAAATCTCTATAAGTTCAAATTAACCTACACTCTCAATTCCAACTACAAAACATTACAAACCTTTTAAAACAAACTATACTCCCCCCTATCCCAATATATAATAACTCCAAGCCATGACTTTTAACAAGTTAAAACAGCCAAATCACATATATGTCTAAGCCTACAAAATCCTACCCACAATTAAAAACAACAACCACTAGCCTTTTAACACAAATTTTTATTTAATCACTCTAATCATATAAAAATTTACTCTTATAACAATTAATACCCTACTACTACAATTAAACACAACACAACCTATTTAAACCAGTGCCGCCATATTGGCCACCCTGACCCAATCCAACTACTCAATGTCCCAGCTGTGCAAACAATACAGCCCAGTCTTCCACAACTCCATAATTTGGCCCGCTCAATTCCCAACTTAGCCACAACACTCCACAACCACATACACACACACACACACACACACACACACACACACACACACACAAAACCTAACACTAAAAACATCTACCATCCTTCACCACCTCATCTCCACATTCCCACCTCTGCCTACTCTACTATACTCCAAAAAACCAAACATTAAGCACAACCACAACACCTACTAACCATAAGTCGCCATTACATCTAAATAAAATAATCAATTACATTTTTAATAAAATGTCAAACAACAAATATTCAAAACTTTACAAATTAAATCTTACACAACAGCTTGTTAGAGAGGCCACCAGAGAAACTGCTGCTAAGAAGCCATGCTTGACTCTTTTCCCTTTTTGTCTATATGAACAGAAACCTTATATCTATTATATGCAGCTTGTACTTTTACTGAAACTTCTGTGAGACTTCAGGAACCCAACATGTTACAGCTCAAGCTGCACCCTGCAAACCCCCTATGTAGCTCAAGCCTGCATGCCATGGCCCACTTGACAGACACAACTAAAAAGCTCTTTTTTTGGCTCTGTTTCTGTGTTCTAGAAACCTTCCAAGCTTTTTCAGGCTTTATGTACATATATGTACCCTACACTGGATCATCATTTGTAGTCAGACATTTTTCTCTGTCTTGCCTGGCTTTTCTCAGTCCTGCCTGGGTTCTGCAGCCACTTATAAAATAATTGACTCAAAGGCTTAATTTTATAGTAAATGCTGGGTCAGTAGTTCAGACATATTACTGACTAGCTCTTTTAGTTATATTAACCCATGATTCTATTTATGTTTAGTCATGTGTCTTGATACCTTTTCTCAGAGCAGTATTCTCATCTTGCTTCCTCTTCATCTGGCTGGTATCTGTTTCTCTGCCTTTTCTGTCTGATTTCTCTGCCTCTATTTTCTGCCTAGCTTCTGGCCAATCAGCATTTTATTAAACTAATATGAGTAACAAATATTTACAGTGTACAAGAGCATTATCTTACAATTATTCATAGAAGCTCCAAAATTAAAAGCTACATAAAATAAATCTATGTTTGCTTTTATATTCTGTTATAATATGAAAAAGTGACCATATAACCAGTCTTGTCATAATAATATATGCCACTAACTGCAGAGAGCCATAGGAGACCTTCAGTATAGCATAGCTATAGGATTTGGCATTTGATGAATTTGATATATCTAGTGGTTTAACAGCTGTGATCACATTGAACAAATGGTATAACTCCTCTAGTTCTTATTTCCACATCTATAAAACATATATGATAATGTCTGCCTCATATTGCCTTGTAAACTCAATTTAATATTTATGAAACAATGAAACTGAGCTCAAAAAGACACTACTTCTGTTTTCTACATGTGCAACCTTAAATTTAGTGAACACTCAACTCTGAATTACTGCAAAACAGGAATAATATCAGACTGTGGGTAACAATATGTTACCCGCAAAGACTTTAGCCTATGTGAGAAGAGGCCCAGGTCCTACCCAGAACAGGCATTTACATTGTCCTTCAGGCTCAGATGAAGAAAGGAGAATAACAGATGTGCTTTTTCCTCTGTGGATCCCTAGTCCCCACTCCTGATGTGGCAGTTCATAACCATGACTGCTGGCATAACCTGGGGACCTCGAAAATAGATCTGTGTGCTCCTCCATCCCCCAGAGCACTTTCACATTATAACACTTGGAAAGAGGCCAGGCTTAAAAATGACTAAAGGAGTCCATTGGGCAGCCAAGGCTGAGAACTGCTGAAGGAAAATGTGCCTGCCTAATAAACATGATTTGATTTTCATGTTTTAAGACAGTCTTAGGTTGGTACCTTCCCCACCTGGCTTGTCAGCCTGATTTTTGCCTGCTTCAGTTTAATCCTGTATATTCCAATAGTTTTCTCTTACTAGACAGCAGCTTACATTTGAGTAACCCATGGATTCCCTGGAGCCCGGGTAACATTTATCCCTGTGTCTTGATTGTCTAGCACATGGCCAAGGTGAGCAGGGAGCTGTGAGTTGACTTCAAACCATAAATGCCTCCTGAGAGATAACTGTCATCTCCAGACCAAACACAATTTCAGCAGAGTTCCTGGTGCAGTGTCAGCACAAGCTGGCATAGCCTAAGAGGAGGGGTGCCTCTTGCTTCAAAATAGCATCTTTCTGAAGCTCCACACCATCGATGCTCAGCAAATGCTTACGTATGTCAGCATCCCCCTATTTAACAAATGTGACAACAAATGGTCTTGAATGCGCCTTCATTGAGCAGATATTTATGGAGGAACTGTTTGCTGAAGATACAGAATCCAAAGCACAGTAGTAAAACTTGAAATACAATAACAGACACCTCCAAACAAATAGTCAGGTTTGGGAGAACAGCCACCAAGAAGCTGCAAGAGAATGCATGTAGAAAGGCCTGCCTCTGCTGCTGGGCAGTTCTCAGACCCCTGTGGATTTTGTCCTCCCCCAGCCTATTCTTTCTGGATACTCTCTGCTGCTTCTCCATGCTCCCCATCTGTTCACTAATTATGACTATGCTCTTGCTTGTATCCCAGTATATTTCCAAGGGAGATCATTATTCTGATACAAATGCATAAGTAACATTCTTGGCAGGTCTTTAACCTGTGTGATTTCTTCCAAAGCCAGTAATGTGGGAGTCAATAAATCGTGGCTCCAAAGGCATCCTCCCTAATCCTAAGTTTCAGTTGTTTGTTTTCTCTGTTCTCTCCATGCATTTTTATCTACAACAGCTCTCCTTTTGGCTTTTTCTTTTCCGTTTCTTTGGGGCTCGATGTTTTGAGTTGATACCGGGTCTCACTAGTTATCTGTAGATAACCTCAAATTTGCAGCATCCCCTCCCCACCCCCCCTCAGTTACTGACCGAGTACAAGGATTATGGGTGTGCACCAATGTCTGTGGCTTAGTACTTTTTTTGCAAAAGGACAATTGGACATTTTTTTTCATTATATTAGCAGTAGTCTCTACTATAAAATAACTGAAAAACTACAGTAAAAAGACAAATCATCTCTCTGTGGCTATTGAAAAGGTTTTGGATAGTTGGTACTTAGAGAGAGAGAGAGAGACAGAGAGAGACAGAGACACAGAGACAGAGACAAAGAGAGATTCATTACACAGGAGACAGCTGTTCCTCTGGCACAAAGACTCACCCTGCAACAGACTCCCTGGAGAAATTTTTTTTTCAGTCTATTGTTTCAGGGGCCCTGATGCACTTGCCACTGTGTTACATAATGCATTTCTTCTGTTAAGAATCTTTATTTAGTAAATGTATTAATGTTAATGCAGAAAATATTATGCCCCACTCATTTTTTATTTTTTCCTCCATCTTTTGTCACGGTGTTTTGTTTTGTTTCAATTTGGTTAGTGTCCTTCCTTAAAACTGTTTCTCACACAAAGTAAACAGGCCAGACTGGTGCCCTGCAGTATTGTCTAAACCTCAGCGTACAGGCTCTGCCTTAATCTACTGAATACTTCAGCCGCCAATTGCTACTCCATAGTTACTGACCTGCTTCTCTAGCAGCAGCCTGGTGGGAATATTGTCCCCACAGGCACTGGCTCTTTTGCTGGGCTTAAGGTAGCTTTAACTAAATCACTGTCATTCTATTTATAAATAAAATTTGAGACTCAAAGTCAGGGGTGGAAACCTGCTAGCTCAGAGAAGTTGGGTAGCACCCACATAACCTTCTCTCCTTGCTGGCATCTCCCAAGAGCTTGTCCTTCCACAAACTTGGGGTTCACAGTGTGTTTGAATATCCCCCAACACAGGAAAGCTAAATCTCTACATATCTGCAAATACTTCTCTCTTTTACCCCACATATAAAGTTCTTGTATGGGCACAGGATTCTTGGCTATCATCTGTCCACTGGATAGAACTCAGTGCTGGCTGGTTCCTTGCCACTCAGTTTCCTTTCTCAGTCACTTTATATGCCTCCCTTTGGCCAGAGACATATCAGAATTTTAATCCTTGATGCCCAGCTATTTTACAGAGAGATCCTGCTATTTCTCTACCATCAAATGTGTTTTCAGATTTTCTTAAATTTACGTCTTTTCTAAATTGGATAGTTTTCTTCAGACTTAGTTCATCTACCTCTTATTTATTCCAATGGATTGATTAGCTTAATATTCCCTCTGCCTACCAGGTTATTCTCCTTCTGTTTGTGTGTGCACATATATGTAGATGTGTATATGCATGCACATAAATTCTTTTTTTTTAAACTTTATTTATTTATTTATTTATTTATTTATTTATTTATTTATTTGCCTTGGTGTTTGCCTGGAACTGGAACTACAGACAGTTGTTAGCTGCCATGTGGGTGCTGGGAATCGAACCCGGGTCCTCTGGAAGAGCAGGTCCTCTGGAAGAGCAGACGGTGCTCTTAACTGCTGAGCCATCTCTCCAGCCCCCATAAATTCTTTAAAATACTTCTGTCTTCAGGCTGCCATCTTGAGCCTGAACCATGGCTGTAGTGTCCTTTAGTTCCTCATCTAAATTAGTGCTGCAGCCCTAGTTTCCACCCCATTCACATCTCACCAACTTGGAGAACTCACACTGTAGTCTGGTCCTGGCTTCTGCCTTCTGCATCATTGGGTACCTACCATGTTTGTGTCAGCCAACTTTCCATCCCTTCAATGAATACCTGTGATAGTCAATTTATAGAGACCAGATATTTATTTTGACTCACGGTGTTGCAAAGTGTAAGCCATGGTCAGTTGGCCCTACTGTTTAGAAGCTTAAGGTAGATCAAATCTACTCAGTTGTTGGATGGACAGAAAAGGAAAAATGAGAAATGCTATCTTCCTCTTTCTTCAAGCACACCACAAACATCTGAAGACCTCTCACTAGTCCCCACCTCCTCATATACCCTCTTGTAGGAGACTTGGACAGTAACACATGAGACCCCAGAGGATACTCAGCACTCAAACCATGGTAATGCTCAAACATTCGTGCATTTTCGATTGGATCTACTTAAATGCATTGATACTTCTCTTTATCAAAATATTGGTAGCCTTTTCCTTCTAGGTATAAAAAGGTAGATTAGAAGAATTTGCTGGTCCTCTATTGGGGTAAGTGGAAACAGCTTCCCAGCAATTCTTTCCTCTCAACCCCAGACCTAGGGGTGCTACCTTAGTGCCTTCCTTGCTTCTCAGAGAACAAGCATCTCTAGGTTGTGAGTAGAATGAACAACACCCATCAGGTGCCTTTGACAACCCCCACCACACACACACACTCTAACTCTGCTGCTGTGGGAATGGATTTTCTGAGAAATGTTATTTAAAACATCAACCTTCCACCCAACCTATAACCAAGTTAATGATACACTTTGAGATTATTTATAACTATGTACTCATTCTGCTTACATATGCCATGGGCAACCTGTTCAGAGTTAACTGACTTCTAAGAAAAGCAATGTAATTAGTCCTACTACACTGTGAACTTCTAATGTAATTAACTCCTACAGGCTCAGCTGGATGCATAGCCTAGGTTGTAATGATTTACTTCCCCTCTGTGACCCATTCATGTACCTAACTCAGAACAATGTGTGTACATATGAGTGAGATGTGGTGACCAGGTCTGAAGCCACTTGCTGGAGGTAATGAGGCAGTGAAAACAACACACCCTCCATACAAAATATGTTGGAAGTGACTTGTGTGTATAAAGTGACAAGTCCTGAGTGTGCCTTTGTGTACTGTTCTGAGTCAAAAAGGCCAGAACAACAATTCCATCACTTATGAGACTCCAGTAAAAGGATGATTGAGACACAGGCTCCTCATTTGTTCTGTTACCATATTTACCGTGTTGTTTGTTGTATGAAGAGGATGGTTTTTGTTTCGAGCTGCCTTTACTTTAAGTTTTCCTAGACTAGACTCTCATATTACAATAGGCCAAAACTCTGCTGAATGAATCAGGCCCAGTCTTTGGCTAGCAACACCAAGAATGTGTCTTTTACTTATCTACTCTATTGCCATATGCTAGTCCTTGGTTGCCCAATCAACCTGCACCACTTGGCTTGAGAAACTCAAGAGAAATCCTACCTCAGGAAAATGAGCCAAAGACCTGAGAGTAACCTCTTTCCAAACAAAATGACTTTGTATACAGAGTGCCACTAACTGAACAGCTAGCCTCTGAGGCCTAATTTGCTATCGGTAGCCTGAGCATCTTCCACCTCTGCCTCATGTTTCTGCTTTTTGGTTTTATTTGATGCTATTTTCCCCCACATCCTTCTTTCTAAAATGAGATTGATGTGGTATCTTCTATCTCTAGCATTCTCATTTAGTTATCAAATCTCAGGCTATTAATAATTCTATATCATACTTCTTCATGATGAAGGGACAAAATTCAATGGCTTTCCCAAGTTTTCTGTGGAGTCCCTGGCTTTTACATAGGAGACTATAGAAAAAATCAAGAAAATGTTAAGTTTACAATTTTATTTTAAGGCAGAAAGAGATAGCTCTGTTGGTAAAGTAATTTTGTCACAAACATGAGGATATAAACTTAATTCCCCAAACTCACATACCAAAATGGACATGGTGGCATGTACTTATGCCAGCAATGGTATGATGGAATTACATTATTATTGCCCCTGAAACTTACTGGCCTTGTATACTTTGGGAAGTTTTGGTACTGAGAGACCCTTTAGACAAGAGGTAGAAGGCATGTAAGAAAATAATCCAAGTTTGTCTTCTGGCCTCCACACATATACATGTGCACATATACAGGGACATGAACACATATGCTTATACACAAATAAAATAAAAATTCATGTTATATAAACAAAGAGTTTGATTTTAAGGCAAGTTTGAAAACTGTCCCTCATGTCTATGCACTTCTCCAGGGTTCCTCATATCATGCATTACTTCTTTGGCATGCTTAATATCTTCACTTTTTCCTTTCATGTTTTATTTGGGCATTTCATTCTCTGCACCAGTTATTTTGCTTCAACAGAAACAAGAATAATTTATAACCCCCTACTCACTATAGATTGAAGGATTCCAAAATCAAAATATGTCACTCCATAATACCTATCTTAAATATGCAGATTGTTTTGCCTAAAGGCAAATGAGAACCAGTATGTACAGCAAAGATTCTTATTTATATACCTAGAGTATATTTTCCATTTTTTTGTTAAAGATAGTTGCATGCATAGAGGAAAACTTCCTGCAGAAATTGTGTTTCTTCACTGAGAGCTACCTCTGAAGACAACTCCTACCATCTGAGAGACTCCTGTAGGCACATAAAGACTACACTACCTGACCATACCCTGCCTTTGCTCGCCTTCCCATAAACATCTTTGGCTCAGGGCTCCCACCCCTTTTGTATTATCTAGGCTATAGTGTTTAAAGACTGCAATCATCTGGTTACCTCAAGTCTCATTTATCCTTGGGGAATCTGCTAGAGTTACTTTTCTGTTTTCCGTGATAAAATATCTCAGCAAAATCAAATTAAGGAAGGATCAGTTTTGGCTCACAGTTCCAGAACACAGTCCATGATGGCCAAGAAGTCAGGGTTGAGGTAGCTGGTTATATTGGTTGAATCTACCATCAGGAAGCAAAGAGTGATGAGTGCTAACATTCAGCTCATGTTGTTCTTCATGTTAGGCACAGGACTCGAACTCTTGCCATGGTGCCACCCCTAGTTAAGGCAGAATTTCCCACCTCAATTAATCTAATCTAAATAATCTCTCATAGGCACAACCAGAGGCTTATATCCTGGGTGATTGTAGATACTGTGAGATTAACATTCAATACTAGCCATCACAGAATTCCATACACATATGTTGATATATGTACATAATTCAAAATCAATCTTACATTCATGTTTCATTCCTGGATCTAACCAGTGGCTAGTTTGCAGCAGAAAAGATAAGAATTTTAAATTTTTGATACTTACAAGAAATTTTGTTCTTCCTTCCTTCCTTTCCTTCTTTCTTTCTCTTTCTTTCTTTCTTTCTTTTTCAATGAGTGAATTCAACACAGAGAGCATTGCTAGAAACCTATGCACAGCGTAATGTGTACAGCTTTAAGAGTGAAGGATGGAGAGATGCTGCAGGACTTAAGAGCATTTACTGCTTTTGAAGATGATTCTAGTTTGGTTCTTAGCATTCAAGTCAGTTAGGTCACCAACATCTGAAACTCCAGTTCTAGGAAATCCTATATTGTTTTCTGATCTCTTCCAGCACCTTCATACATGTGCACATGTCCCCACACAGACACATATACATAAACACATTTAAATCTTGAAAAATATGCTTTTGAAAGTTAGTACATTCAAAAAGTTGGTGAGATAGCTCAACCCATAAACTGCTTGCTATGCAAACATGACAACTTGAATTTGATCCCCAAAGCCATTTAAAATATGTAAATGAATAAACAAACAAAACCAACCAACCAGACCGACAGACATGGTGGCATGTGCTTGAATTCCTAACACTGAGGTGACTGAATAGATGGATTCCCAGGGCTTGCTGGCCAACCTGTTTTGCCTCTGTCTCAAAAACAATTCAAAAATCTCTGGACAGTAGTGTGGTGGAATGTTCTGTATGCTGTAAATAAAGGACTGTTTTGGCCCATGCATGGCACTGTAGAAGTGGGTGGAGAATCAGAGACAGCCAGGTAGGAGAAGGAGGGTGGAGTTAAGCCAGTCTCCATCCGACCCCCGAAAGAGGAACATGTAGAGGTACAGGGCTGAGCCACGGGCTAAGCCACGTGGTGGGAAGATTAATAGGAATGGGTTGAAATAAGATGAAGGAGCTAGCTAGTAATATGCTCAAGACATGGGCCAAACAGTGTAAAGGATATAAGTGTGTGATTCATTTCTTTGGGGGACAAAAGCCACCGCAAACCAGGTTCCAACCGCCGCCGCACGCCAGGTCACAAACCCTCAGGCCCCAAATGGGCCGGTAAACTTAATACAACACAGTAGTGGTGCACACCTTTAGTCCCAGGACTCAAGAGATAGAGGCAGGTAGATCTGTAAGGAGTGGAGTTTGAGACCAGCCTAGTATACAAAGCAAATTCCAGGACAACCAGGACTGTTATATACAGAGAAACCCTGTCTTTCAAAAAAACAAACAAAAAAAATTAAAAATTAAAGTATCTGAAGAGTGACATCCCAAAATGACATTGAGTTTCTAGCAATATGCACACACACACAGAGATATGTGTATCTCCATCATATGCCTACACATAATCCCCACACACACAGAAAGTTGGTACATTCTAAATGTTATAACAAAAATGTTGGTGCAGGAACACAACATGTCACCCTCCCCCACTTTCCTTCCTTCTTAGGCCTCATGAAAAGGCATTTAGATTTGTCCATTATGCATTTATCCATACTGTCTGTTAGGGATGAAGTTACCCTTAGGCTGTGGGGTACTAAAACCTTTGAGAGTCTGAGGTAAGCTGGACAACCTTAACCTCTACTAACAGACAAAGGGTATCCTCCAATACCCAGGGGATATGGACCTTTGGCTGCTGTCCAGCTGCAAGCTAAAGGTGCCAGACACCCCTTTCTGCTGTCAGCTGTCACACCAGTTCCATGGAGTGTTAGGTTTTTAATCTTTGATCTTTCTCCTCCATAAGGAGGTTTTTCAGGAGTCACTACTTGGATTCTCATTTGCATTTCATTTGTATCTCATTTGCATCCTCATTTGCTTCATCAACTCCTCCCAATCACCAAATCCTTTATAAATAATCATTACCAACCACAGATTTTTATCAAGATAAGGTAAACTTAATGGCACACTTGGGACTCATTAAGACCTAAGCCTTATTTTATCTGGCTAGCCTTTTTGAAGGTATTTGTGTTTGAGGTTCTTACAAACATGAAAAGTCAATAACAATAGACCAGTTCCTTTTTAAGATAAGAAGTGTCTATCTAAACACTGAAAGAAAACAAATACTATATTATTGCTGAGTCATCCCTAGAGATAAGATCCTACCTGGACTTATCATCCCTCAGTCTACCCCAAATAAATCTTATAAGGTTATATGCTTGTAAGATTCTTACCAGGCAAGCCTACATTTTACATCTGTTTTATATATATATAAAACATTTGTTACATTCAGTGAAATAAGTTTTAGACAAGATAAAGGAAATCAATGACCATAAATGCCCACAGTAGTTTCAATTGTCTCTGCTGACATTATAAAAACTTTTCAAAGTAAACATAATCTCTATTTACAAGAAAGGAACTGGAGATTAGTACAATTTAAAAACATGGTTGTAAATTAGAAAACCAGTTGGCTTTCCTGTGCCAAACTGTTGTCATTGAGTATTTTTCACTGCCTCTTTATATGCAGATATCTAGTTTTAAAAGCTAAAGGGAAGTAAATTTGTGTCCTGTTATTAAAATTATTATCGGAGATTGATTGCTGGATTGCACAGTGCTGGAAAAGACAGAACACTATCTACGTTCATGTTTCTATTCTAGTCATGAAAGGATTTTACACATCTGTGAATGTCTGTCATTGAAGCACTTGTCTTTTACAAATAGACTACATAAAGTTTAAAAGGTTTATTTATATCAACTCAGAATGGCAAACATTCAGGTTTCTCTCTTCCTTTGTTTCTGGCTATTTTTCCCAGGGTCAACGTCTCTTTGAGAAATTGCTCCAACTGACATCACAAAATATCGAAATCAAGCTGGTGAGCGATGTGACCGCTGATTCAAAGGTATTAGAAGCCTTGAAATTAAAGGGTAAGGCCAAGGATGATGCTACTTTACCATGGACATTCTATGACAATACCCTGAATTTCACTTAAAATAATATATTATTTCTTTCTCATTAGTACATTCCGCTTAATTTTTTTTTTTTTTTTGGTTCTCCTATAACAAAAAATAATCTGATTACAGCTTTGAAGTGCGGGGTCTAATCAACTAATACTACTGGGATTTTGAAAGTAGTGTTTTGTATGTTGGTTTATGAGAAACGATCTACTCTCTGATAAATGATATTTAGTCAAGAAGAATCAAACTTTTCTATACACATTAATAATTTGATTCAGAGAAAAGAATAGCTTTGAGGGAATCAAGTACCAGGCTTCCATTTCTATCTTACCAATGAGGTGGAAATCTTCTTTGTGTTATGTAATCTTCAGTAATATGATGGGGTCTTGTAACCTTGAAAGTTCTGGGATTCTTGATTTTAGGATAATTCCATAGAAAATGCCACTTTCAATTCCAAATATCTTTTAAATATTTTGTGAAAACCATTTCTGATCATTTCATATGCAAAACTGCTAATGTGTAGAAATGATTGACACCTGAAAGCCAGAGAAGATGGTCAAGCTATAGGAATCGAACAAGGCAACGTCTTCAGTGAATCTCCATGTTTTCCCAGGTTGCATTGAGTCTCAACTGTCTGCTGTTGGAGTATAGTATACATGCTTGTTACTGTCCTTACATCATTAGTGATAATAGATTCTAAAACTTGGATGGATTAAAGGAAGTAAGTTAATCCAAGTGGTATGAAATACATTGAAGCTGGGTGTGGTAGCACACATCTCTCATCCTTGAACTCAGGAGGCAGAGGCAGGAAGATCTCTGTGAGTTCAATGTCAGCCTGGTCTACAAAGGGAATTCCAGAACAGCCAGGACTGTTATGTGGAGAAACCCTGTCTCAAAAATAAAAACAAAACAAAATTTAAAAAAATAAATAATTGAAATAGGGAAATAAAAGACCTACGGTTGTATATACACATCAATATTGTAGTCTACCTTAAATTGCTATAACAAAATACATGATATTATTAACCTAATAAAAGGAAAGTTTTACTTTGACAGATTGTTTCCTAGTTGAGTCCATTGTCACTTGTCCCTATTGTGCTGGGCCTTTGGTGGAGTTTAGAGTGTACACAGTAGAGGAGGTTGTTCAGCTTAAAGTAGTCACAAAGAATATCAGAAACTCATCAAGGGACCAAGATGCCAATTCATGGCATGACTTCAGTAATGCAGCTGTCTTCCTCTAGGGCTGTAGGCCAACTAAAGGCTCTACTATTTCATATAGCACCACAGACTAAAGGCCAAGCCGTGTGACATGGGACTGTGGGGTACACTTACCAGTAAAACTATCACCATGTTACTATGGCCCATATTGCCATTTTTGGCTTGGTCTTTTGAGACAGAATCTCACTATACAGCCCTAGTTGTCCTAGGCCTCACTATATAGACGAGACCAACTTCAAATTTGCAAGCAATGTTCCTGCCTCTGTCCCCAGACTGCTAAGATTTAGGCATGAGCTACTACATCTATTACTGTTTGTTTGTTGGTTTCTGTTTGTTTTTTTCTATATGTAGAAAAATTTATATATGTATGGGATATTGCTGTTTCTGAAATTTTTCAATTAGCTTTTCTTTCAATTAGTATACTTTTCAAAACTTGACAATTCCCAGGTTAGATAAGGTCTGTACGGCTCTGAAATGTATTATTATTGAGTCCCTACCATCCAAGCATTTGCTATATAACATGCACTCTTTAGGAAGGGATTCTCTTTGATTAAGTGGGAGGTAGGGCTGTATTTGCAATTTTCATGATACTTTTCTCAATAAATTTGCTTATATATTCTTGGGTGTATAAATGGGGGAAGAAGGAACCTGAGAGTTATCATGTCTTTCTAGCTACAGCCCTTGCTAAATCTTGTACAGTCAATCAAAAATTAAAACAAGAAGGCATTAGGGGGCAGAGCACATTGGCCTGGACATTGCTGAATGAAGATTAGCAAAGCTGTTGACAAGGACCTAGTTTTTCTGCTGTGAACTAAGGTCTAAACTCAATGACAGGTATTGTGTCTTGTAGAAAAAGAGCTGACTAAATTTTCAAGTCCATATATGTTCTGTTCATAACAGAAGTTACTATTATAATAAGAAAATGTGGTTTGCTTAACTTTGGTGAAACAGTAGCATCTGTGTGTCTAGAGTTAGATATACCTGGATTTTAGAAGGTGCTGCATGTATGTGTAGTCTCAGTACAAGATACATAAATGAACAAAATTCAAGTACTACTGATCTTTGCTACAATCCCCTCAGTAGACACATATTAAATAATATTCTACTATGTCTTAGAAATAGCTTTTATGAAGTCATTTAAAATTTGTTTTTGAGTATCTTGTTTAAGAAAGAGCTTTAAATATTTTTAGGGGGAAATTTGTCTTTTGGTAAAGTTTTTAAACATTTTACCCAAAAATAAGTCCACACACAAAAAAGTATAAAGATATCCACAAAGAAGTACACATTCAAAGGTGTTATTGAATACAGAAAAGATTTAAATATGCTGTGAAAAGCAAGAAGATGAAGCCCTAAATAACCCAATAAAAAAATGGGAATCAGAACTAAAAAGGGAATTCTCAGCAGAAGAATTACAAATGGGTGAAAGGCACTTGAAAAAGTGCTCAACATCTTTAGCCATCAGAGAAATGTAAATCAAAACAACTTTCAGATACCACTTTACACCTGTCAGATTGGCTAAGATTAAAACTACAGAGGACAGCCTATGCTGGAGAGGTTGCAGAGCAAGGAAAATACTCCTCCATTGTTGGTGAGAGTGTAAACTTGTTCAGCCACTCTGAAATGCAATGTGTCGGTTTCTCAGAAAACTGGGAATTAATCTCCCCTAGGATCCAGCAATACCACTACTGAGCATATACCCTAAAGACGCACATTCACACCCCAAAAGCATTAGTTCGACTATGTTCATAGAAGCATTATTTGTAATAGCAAGAACCTAGAAACAACCTAGATGCCCCTCAACTGAAGAATGGATTAACAAACTGTGGTACATCTACACAATGGAGTACTACCCAGCAGTAAGAAAAAATTTTATCTTAAAATTTGTTGGCAAATGAATGGAAGTGGAGAATATCCTCCTGGGCAAGGTATCTCAAACCCAGAAAGATAAGCAGGAAATGTGCTCACTCATTAGTGGACTTAAAAAAAAAAAAGTCATTGTATACAAGAACTCAAAGCTAGAACATAGCTAAATGACACAGTGCTTCTCTTCTACATTGGTGGCCTCTGGCAGGGGTGTGAGTGAGGAAGGACTCATTTTTCTTTAAGGGGCTGGCCACAGGAAGTTTAATTATGCTCCAGTAAGTAAATGAGTATCATCAAGGAGCTTTTTTTTTTTTTTTTTTGTAAATGGGGAGATCATAAGAGTGGGTATGAATCTGAGAGGACTGATATCTGAGTTTGATGGGGTTCATGATGTAAAATCACCAAATAATAAATAAAAATATTTAAAAAAAGAAAAACAAGTGGGTGCAGTGTGTTGATAAGGGATAAGGAAAGATACAGACAGACAGACAGATAGATGGACAGATGAATAGATGGATGTATGGATGGTAAGTGAGTGGATTGGTAGATACATGGATGTATGACACACGGACAAACAGTGTCTTAGTCAGCTTGTACTACTCTACTTAAATGCCAGAGGCTAAGAAATTTATAAAGAACAGAAATGTATATTCTCATAGTGTGGGGTCTAAAACTTCAGCTTCAAGGCACTCACAATGTTGTCTGTCAAGGGCATAGATAGATAGATAGATAGATAGATAGATAGATAGATAGATAACAGACAAATGTCTTCAGATCTTGCTATGAGGTTTTCAAATTAAAGTTCCAGGCTTTTCTCTTTTTTTTTCTTTCTGCTCATATTGTCTTCTTTAAAAAATAAATCTAAGAAGGAGGGATTTCACTATGTTGCCTGTATTGGCCTTGAATTCTTGAGCTGGGGCAATCCTCCCGCCTCTGGAGTAGCTGCGATTGTGGGCATGCCACCACTGCACCTTTCTCAATTCTATTACCCTTTGTTGTTAGACAAGGCATCTGTGCTCAAGTAGATTCTCCATCACCTTGACAGTGCTCAGGCTCTATATTCTCTGCATCATGTCATCTGTGCCCTTTGTGACTAAGATCTCTTTAAGTGATCCACACAGATGCAATCTGTGGTTTGAATGAAACTGACATTTGGAACTACTCATTAGCAGGTGAGCTCCATAGACAGCCTTTCCTGTACTGCTGAATATCTGTCAGCCACAGGGCCCTACTGAACACTACAGTAGCTTCAAGAACAGACATTTAGTTGATGTTTACTTATGGTCAAAATTGAGTAGTTTAAGTCAGAAGTGTCTTATTTATTGTGTTTGTTTTCTGAGACAGGGTCCCAGAATGTTACTCAGACTGCTTTACAACTCAGCATGGCTGAGGCTGGCTGAGAACCCACAGCAGTCATCAACTCTAGCCTCCTAAATACTAGAATTTCAGACATCAGCTACTACAACAAAAATTTAAGAGCAACCTGGAGGTGGTGACACACATCTCCTCACTCAGGAGGCAGAGTCAACAGGTGGGTCTCTAGGATTTCAAGGACAGCCTGGTCTACAGACTACAAAGAGAACCCCATAACAGCCAGGGCGGTTACTCAGAAGACCTCTGTCTCCAAAACAAAACAATATACAAAAGAGTTAGATGTGAAACAAGGCAAAAGGCCTTTCACCAGTAGCACCGTGTTTAAAAGTTACTATGTTCGGTTTTCTATTTTCTATTTATTTAAAAAGATAAACAGTTGAGCTTCTGTATCTTGTTATCAAATTCAAAGATAATCCTCACCTTTGCTTATTTGAATTCAAGGAACTTGTACTCACTTATCAATAATAACTCATTTTTATTTTCACCCAATGTGGATTTAAGAAAAACATTTATGTCTGAGATTGAAGTTGTTCATATTTAAAATGAATAAAAGTTGGTATGGTTTCCAACTTGAACATTTTACAGTGGCTTTGAGCCACTTACTCCAAATGAGTAGAGTATAATTTAAGATACTGTGACAATCGAGGGAGTGTATATGACTTAGGTCATACTGCTTTGTTAATATTCCTAAGTCTAACTCTCAGGTAGGCAAGCTGGTCTGTGTTAACTTCATATCAGCATTGAGAAGTACATCTTGAAAATGTCCCCAGAGGTCACACCATCTTATTCCAGCTTGCCAATGGAAAGGAACTTGAAAGTTCCAGTGTTCTCCCATCGTGGAGGAGCTTTATTCTGATGGCCTTCTATACAGTGAGGAATCCTTGAGCTCGAGCACCTGCCATCTCTTCAGTCTGTCCTGGCAGTGACCCAGACTAAGGTCAAGATGTCCCACTGCCATCCAGGCATGAGTATCTGTCAGCCTTTATTCTCATCTTGCCCTCTTCAGAGGCAATGTCATTTGGGCACATGTTATAGAGCATAAAGGCTGGTGGTACCTTTGTTTCAGGTCTGACCATTAGCATTCAAAGAACTCCACCTTCCACTTCTCTTCACAGTAAACTGAAATATTTAGTAGAGCAGGTACTGCTTCACCTGTGTGTTTCTGAACACAGTGCCCCTCATGCTATCTGGCAGCCCTCCTTCCCCCAGCCATACTTGAATTTCCTGCCTGCTTCTAATGTGCCTTGCCAAAGGCCAAAACAGTTCTTTTATTTTCCGATGACATTCACAGCATACAGAAAGGCATCCCACATCAAAAGTCCAGTTCTAACTGTGTATTCTTAAAGCATGAAATCTAATTGGTATTTAATAAGAACTCAGAGCCAGATATTGAGGAAAAGCTGGAATATCAGAGAGAGGAAACAGACCACAGTCAATTCTCACCCAGCCAATATCTCAGGCAGAACAGGGTAAAATGCTGTCTTCAAGAGTCCTCTACCTGGCTGTTGATCCTACAGAATGCCTGAATGCTTCCTATGCCTGCCTAAAATATCTTCCCAGAACAATTGTTTACTCTGGGTTCAACTTTGCTACATAATCCTAGAGTTAGGATTAAAGATGTGAGCTACTACTGTTTGGTTGTTAGGTCTCAAAGTCACAGAAATACAGAAAGCTCTCTGTCTCCCAGTGAAGGGACTATAGATGTAGGTCACCATTCTCGGACCCTCATGGTTTGACTGTGGGTTATCTGTTGTCTGATATTCCAGGCTGATTGTATTAAATATAACATATCTCACCACATGTTCTAAGACAGCTTTGAGAAGACCATGGCTCCCCTCCTTTGTGTTTGTGCAGTGGTTCTAATTAGGCTACAGCTTGACTTCAAGGTGTTCAGTGAATTCCAATTCAGGCTTTTATATCCTGTCTCTGGCACAAGCACAAATGACATCTTAATCATTCTTCCTCACTCTAGCCTTGCTGTCCACATAAAAGGATGGACAGAGAGAGAGAGAGAGAGAGAGAGAGAGAGAGAGAGAGAGAGAGAGAGAGAGAGATTTTCTTCTTTCTTGCTTATCTAAACATTGTTCACAGACATACTCTGTCATCATTACTATTGTGCCCCAATCAAGAGCACCAATTACATTGTAGATATGTGAGTTAATTTATAAGGATTTTTTTATTTTTTAAAAATGCATTCATTTACTTAATATTGAAATAAAACTAATATACCAGAAATGTTATTTTTTAAATATGAGGACTCAAAGCAAGGCTAAGTCACAAACTGAGTCATTTTAAATTTGATTTAAATACAATTAAGTAAGTAATACATAGATCTGAGATAGGAATGGAAATAAACAACACTGTGAAGCCAGGCATAGTTCAAATGTGGTTCTAGCTACTTAGGACATTGAGGCAGGAAGACCACTTGACCCTTGAGGTTCGGGCCAGATTGAGCAGCAGAATGAAATCTCAGCTGGAGAATAAGTAAGCAAATAAATAAATAAGATGTGAAGCTCAAATGTCAGATGAGAGGAATCACTCGGGATCCTTTCCTTTTTCCTTCCACCTGAGCCCTGGTCTCCTCTGCATTCCCAAAGGCCCCAAGTTGTCATCCCTAAAATCTCTCACCATACCACAACACCATTTCTACCTCTAGACTTTAACTTAAATAAAAGTGAGAAGGATACTTGATGTTCATCATACCTAGGCAATAAAGAAATAATTGATGAAACACCTCCAGCCAGCCTGAGGAAAGAATCACAGTGCCTTGTCACTCTTTCATATCTCCCCAGTGTCTAGAACACTGAGAATTCTATTTCTTTGTAAAAAACAGAATGAGCACTGTGTCAAGTTGCCAAGTTTAAAATCAGATGACTAGGAAAAGTTGGAGAAGTTTGTCCACTGTAATAAAAGCATGGGGAATTTCAAAAAGATATTTTTCTCTGTGATAAGAGAAATCTACTAAAAATCAATGCCTTAAGCTAAGCTGGTTCTCGGTGTCTGTACTTGTTGCCAGATAATGGGACAAGCATTTGAGCATGTAAATGCTGTATGCCTCTCTGATAAGCTGAAGTTGACTATCTTCTCTAAGTGTACTTGTTAAGAGGTCCATCCTCAAAGGGTGCTATTGGGAGGTGGTGCATCCTTTAAGAACTGGGGCCTTGTGGGAAGTTTTTGAGTGACAGGGGCACATGCCTTTGAAGGAGATCATGGGACTCTGTTCTCTTCCTCAGTTTGACACATTTCCTGGCCAGGAGGCCATCAGTTTTTGCTCTGCCACAGGCTTTCACCATGATGTGAAATCTTCACCACACAGATCCAAATGAAGCCATGTGCTAGATTGTGGGCTAGAACCAACTGGAACTAAGTAAAATAACACTTTTCTTTTGCAAGTTATTTGTTTTAGTTATTTGTAATAGTAACAGAAAGCTAACACAGGAAATACACACAGTGCCTTCCTTCTAACAGAAATGAATAGAATTGCTGGAATTCAGAGTACTTTGGTTTGTCAATATTTCTTTTAATTAGCCCTTGTGGAGAGCAGAGCTGAGAGCCTCACTTTGGATATGTTGTTCCACATGGTCATTTGTCCAGCTGGATGGTCAGGGAGACTTGCAATTTGCTCATTGTCCAACTTTTTCATCCATGAGGCTAATTAATGGAGACAAGCAGAGGCATGAAGTGATTCCTTCCTCAACAGAAGATTAAAAAGTGTGGATGCTTGACTGCCTCTCTTGCAGCTTTTTTGCTGAACTATCATTTTTCTTTGAAAGAAGGTTTGAAGCTTTGTTTTCCTGATATAGCAGAATACCCAGAGACTAGGCAATTAAAAAAAAAAAAAAAGAAACAAACAGAAGTTTCTAACAATCTGAAAGGCTGGGAAATCTAAGGTGGAGGTTCAGGCAGCTGGTGAAAGCCATCTTCCTGAGTCATCCCTTGGCAGAAGGCAAGAAGGGACAGAGAAGATCAACGCTCCCTCAGGCCTGTCAGGACCTTAGTTCTATTCACAAATGGCTCCTCATGACCTAATTGTGTTTTAGACCCAGCCTATTTATTCTGTCACACTGGACATTAAGCTCTAAGGATTTTAAAAGGACCAAAGTTGAACCATACTGAAAGGGAAACAGAGATGCGTAATTTTGTAGAATGATTATGAAAAGTTAAACTTTGGTTCATCTTGAACTAAGGTCAAATGCAAGCTAACTATATGGAAAAATGTAAAATAACTACAAAAATCACTGCATTGTGGCATCACAAGCAGAGAGAACACAAATGATTTTTCAACATGTGCTTTTTTACCAGAGTTATGACAACTTGACTGTAGACTATAGTGGCATTTTACTACTAAATGGTAATGGCCTCAATAGAAACAGACTTAAGGTAGAATGTTTCTTCTGCTAACCCATTGTTTTCCAGAACTGTTTCCCTCAGGTGGCCTTAGCTGCTATGAAAAAGGTTCACAAGGAAATTATATGTGATAGAGAGCCAGTTATCTCATTGAGAACATGCTGAGGGAGAACAGTAGACAATGGGGGGAATGCTCAGATGGTGCCCCTGAGTAAGAAGCAGTCACGTGTTGGTCGCCTATCAGTGATGAGATTACAGCTCTTTTTGTGCTTGCTCTCTCTCGCTCTCTCTCTCTCTGGTGTGTGTGTTAGTAATGGTGGTGATGAAGCTTGTGATGATGGTGATGGTGGTAGTGATGATGGTAGTAATAATGGTGATAATAAATGTTGTGGTGTGTTTCTATAGATGTATGGGGTGTAAAACCAAAGCTCAGATTCTAGAAAGAAGACTATGTCTTTAGCCTTGCACTGTGAAACTCTGTGAAATATTTAACCTCTTAATACTTGTCTCCTAATTCCTACAATAGGCTAACAGTAGTTGTTGCTGCACAGTGCTATTAATGAGTTCATTCACAGAAAATATTTGATACAGCCCCTGTTAGGAACTTTAAAACATTTTCAATCTTTTTTTAATGAGGATTTTTAGCCAGGTGTGGTGGTGCACACCTTTGATAGAGCGATCGTGCACTTTTGATAGTGCACTTGGCAGGTCGAAGCAGAAGGGTTCCTTGTGATTTTGAGACCAGCCTAGTCTACAGAGCGAATTCCAGGATAGCCAAGACTGCATAGAGAGATCCTGTCTCAAAAACAACAGCAACAATAATAGTAATTTTAAAATAGTAAAAATGAACATTTTTATAAAGGAAGATTGCTAGAAAAGATAGAAGGGAGAAGAAGAAGGGACTATAGGAGAGAAGAATCAGGAGAGGAAGTTAGTCCACACATGATGTCTTACAGTTTACAAATAGTCCTTGTAATGAGGGCTACAGTGGAGCCCCACAGCACCAGAACAGACTCTTCTTGGTCAGCACGTATGTCCTTGGGGTTTGGGGCTTGAAGGACAACTCTGCATACCCCCTCCCTCACCTCCTGTTCTCCTGGGAGCTTCCATCACAAATATTCTAAACAATTTCTTGGCTAAAATTCCAGCCTGTAAATACTGAATAAGAATGACTTAAAACTCCAAAGACAACTAAATCTTTCTTGCTTTGTGGAAGACAGGTTCTAACTCAGGCCCCAGTCTTGAGTTAGTGTCTATGCTTCCTCAGGAGGCCTGCACCTTGGCCGCACACAGTGTACAGAACAAGAGGGCCCTGATTGGAGGCTGTTACATTCAATAAAGAGGCTGATGAACCAATCTATTTCTAAGCAAAGCTGATGAGAAGGCACATGCAGCCTTGTCAGCTCAGCCTGAGTCACTGTGTCTCCTCATGTGACTTTCCTGTGACTGACCAGGTGAGGCGTGCTCATGGTATTGCTGCCTGAGTTCATAACTGTGCTGTGGTTTAGTCTGTCTTTAGTGAAAACCACCCCTAACTTCAGTTTACCCTTCTACAAGTCTTTTCCTTCCTTTATCCATATTCAGTGCTGGAGTAGTCTGAGAAGGAAAAATAGGACTATCTCTCATGTTGCTGAAAACAATACAACAATTCACTTGAAGGAATTTTTTTTGAATCTTTCACAGAATTCATTCATAAGATTTATGTGATTTAAATTTGAAGATGGGGTTATTATTTAAAGATTAATTTTATATTTATTTTTACTTTGTGTGTGTGTGTGTGAATACCACTTGTGTGTGGGTGCCTATAGAGGCCAAAAGAGGGTATCCGATCCCCTGAATCTGTAGCTAAGTGTGAGTTGTCCAGCCTAGGTGCTTGGAACCAAATGTGGGTCCTCTGTTCAAGCCAAGCTTTAAACCTCTGAGCCATAGTTCTAGTCCATGATTTGTCTTATACAAACTGTTTATATTTTTAGAGCCACAATAGCTAGTAACTATGCATCGTGATGGGATGCAGTGTGGCATCTTGGCACATCTGTGCAATCTATACTCACCAGCATGTCCCCACTCAGAATACTTCACTTGTCTCTTAGCTATTTGAAACATTAAATTAGTTCTTGTCAGCCACTGTTACCTTACTGTGCTATTGAACACTAGACATTACTCCTTCAATCCATCTGTACCCCTACAGCCTTCCCCCCCCCCAGCCCCACACCATGGTTTAGTGTAAGCCTTGGAAAAAATTCAGTAGCATCTTGGAAGCTTAATGTGGCTAAGATTCTGAGTTCCACCTAATTCCTGAGTCTGATACTCACTTTATTTTGATTTGCAAATTCAACTAGAATTTTACCTTCTGATTTGCTGTTACTGAAGTTACACTGAGAAAAAAGACAGAATGGTTAAGAGGTTTTCATAGGTAAGAAGTTTGGGTACATCCAGCAGGCAGTGCAGGACACTCTGCCAAAGCCTCTGTTAGGATTGATATAAAGTCTCTCACAGCTATGTTTTCAGTCCTTGTTCTCCAGCATGTGGTGACATTTTGGGAGGCTGTGGAAACTTGAGGAGGTGGCAGCTAGCCTGGGTAGTTGGATAGACATGGGTGAAGTTTCATTGGTTATAACCAGGTACCTAGTTCTGGAAAGTCTCTACTTTGTAGACTACTGCTGTGTGAACAGTGCTACACACACACTGCTGTCCCCATGACCACAGCCGAGGGAACAGTCCTACTCACACACTGCTGTCATCATGACCACAGCCGAGGAATAGTCCTACTCACACACCGCTGTCATCATGACCACAGCTGTGTGAACAGTCCTACTCACACACTGCTGTCATCATGACCACTGCTGTGTGAACAGTCCTAAGCACACACTGCTGTCCCCATGGACTGAGTTATGCTTCCAGGCCTCCTTCTGTGATGCACTGAGACCCTCTAAAGCCATGAGTGCAAATGAACCTTCCCTTCCTTGAATTGTTTCTGTCACATGTTATAGTCACAGTGACATGCAAGTCACAAATACATCATTGCTAGAAATTGAGGTCTCAACCCTGAAAATCTCAGAGCAGTGGTGAATTATGCAGAATTTTTCATGGTATGTTTCCAAAAAAGGCACAAAATGCCCTTATACTTCTTTAGTTAGACCTTAATTAGGGATGGACATCACACTTGAGTTATTCCTAGCCTCTCAGTTGCCTCTCAACTCATGTCTCTGCAGATATTCATATTCTGTGAAAGTCAGTGCTACCTGAGTGAGTCTGTTCTCCCTGGCTCAAGTACTCAGAGAATTTCCCCACGTGTGAATTCCCATCACTTTCCATTTCCCCACATATTCTGCAGTTTTGTTTGATGCTGCCATTGTTCATGTGTGTATCCTCCCTCCTCAAATAGAGATCAGCTCTTTCTGGATTGCTTCTGCTACTTCACTGGGGTCTGGGACAGCTTAGTAGCCACTGCCGCGATCCCAAAGCAGGCTACATGATCATACTACTCTGGAAGTCAGCAGGGTACAGGGGTAAGTGCCTGTAACCCCAGGTACTAAGTTGGAGGCAGAAGAATCTCATGAGCTCATGAGTCTGAAGACAACCTAGATCACATAGTGAGACAAAGAAAAAGAAATGAACTAAGGGCTGGGATCTAGCTAAGGGCTGGGATCGAGCTAAGGGCTGGGATCTAGCTAAGGGCTGGGATCTAGCTCACTCGTAGAATGTGCAGGGTCATGTGACCTATTGCTAACATCACATAAATACCACTAACAGTGGGGGGGGGGTCAGGTTAACTGAATAAAAAGAAGGCAGCTCCTAATATCTTCTGCTGTCTAAAGAATAAGTGGGATGAGCATTTTCCCTTTGTAAGACACTCCCCATTCCAGCACTGACAGATGCACCTATTAGGTAAAACACAAGCATTTTCATTAAATGGGAAGCATGATCATTCTGGATTTGTTGTGAGGCCTTTTTTTTAAGGGACCAAAAAACCCTAGAGCCATTAATCAGCTACAATGCAAAAACAATTATGGTTAGGGAACTTTTGTATCTCACAAGATGGAAATGGGGATAATATTACAATGTTTGAAATTAAGGAACAGAAGCCCTGAGGAGGCTTCAGCAGAGCATTTATTTAGGCTATGCTAAATCACTTGGTCAGCCAGTGATGCCAGGGCAGAGACAGGAGCTCTGACATGTGTTCTGGGGTTGGACTCTGTGGATACCAGAGAAGTGTCTATCAGTAGAAGCACCTTATCCTGCTAACGTTGTGCCTTTTACTGTATTGTGAGCAAGAAGGCATGGTGTTTGTTGAATGTCACTAAATTTCTTGCCATATATTTAGCACTAATGATGTTCAGTGGATACTTAACAATTTGAGTCTCCAGACAAGAGCAACATTCCTTGTCCTAAAATGAAAGCCAGCTCCTCTGGAAATGGCCACCTCTCTTGGCATTATGCATTTGTTTCCTTAGCTCTATGTTCTTTCCAGTAGACAGCCCAGGAGGCTGAGACTGTCCTGTCCCTTCAGCCTTCCAGAAAGAACTTGAACTTACTCCAGTCCCTTCTTCCATTACTTGTTCAGTTGAACTTGCCTTAAACTGTCTTTTCCTGTCTCAACTGCCCCCTTCCCCTCTGTTCAACCCAGCCATCACCCTGTTGGAAGACACCAGCAGCCCCTGGGATATATGGTAAATATTCACTTGGCCAGCATTTATGCCCAGGAAGCTTACTACTCAGCTGCCTCTCAAAGCAATGTTTTTTCTGCTTCAGACTCAGTTAACTTAGATACTGCCCAGGAAAGCCTTTATCTGTTCTCTCTCTCTCTCTCTCTCTCTCTCTCTCTCTCTCTCTCTCTCTCTCTCTCTCTCTCTCCCCCTCTCCCTCCCTCCCTCTTCCTTCTTCTTTCCCTCTCTCCCTCTATCTATGATTATGTTAATGATGACAGTTGTAGATGGATTTTTCTTCAAGTGTTCAGCTCATAAAACAAATGAAATGAAGACTTGTTATTAATTATGAAAGCTCAGCTTTGGTTTAGTTTTGTTTCTAACTGCTTCTTATAACTTAAATTAACCCATAATTTTGAA
The DNA here is from genome assembly GCA_004025045.1 of Sigmodon hispidus. Classification (NCBI taxonomy): domain Eukaryota; kingdom Metazoa; phylum Chordata; class Mammalia; order Rodentia; family Cricetidae; genus Sigmodon; species Sigmodon hispidus. The sequence continues at coordinate 63,090 of PVIH01007185.1, forward strand.
TCTACATTGTTCCACACACTTCTTGCCTCACAGCCATTTTGTCCTTCACATCTGGCTAGCGACTCCCCCTTTTTCTTCTCCTGAGATCTCTCTCTGTCCCCAGAAGTCCCAGCTATACCTCCTGCCTGGCCACTGGCCTTTTAGCTTTTTATTAAACCAATCACAGTGACACATCTTCACAGTGTAAAGGAGTATCCCACAACAGACAGTTGCTCGTCATAAGTGTTACCTATGCTTTGTCTGTGTTCTTAGTCCTCTAACACGCTGACGTGTGATGCTTTGTCTGTGTTCTTAGTCCTCTAACACGCTGACGTGTGGGCATCACTGCTGTTTATAGTCTTTATTGTCTTATCTACAATATGTATTATTGTTTCACAGATGAAGAGACTGAAAGGTCAAGTTCATGCTATAGGTTGTGGATAATAGAAGGGATCTCTGTGTTCATTCTTGCCATAGGGGCCAGATGTTTGAGTTTTGTCAGTATCCTTTGGTTCAGAAATGCATGTGTTTGGAGAAGGCCTTAGAAGATAACAAAATCATCCACCCTGTTCTGTTTGCAAGTTAAAATTGCATTTAAAAGGTCCAGGGATGGGAAATTGATTTGGTGGGTTAATGTCTTTGCTGTGCAAGCATAGGACTTGAATTTAGATTCTCAACCCCCTGTATAATTTGGGCACACCAGCACATTCTTGCAATCTCAGTGGTTGGAGTGAGCAGTAACGAGGTACCTGGAGCTCACTGGTGAGCCTAGTGTATCACAAGCTTCAGAGTCAGGGAGAAGGCCTCCAAAAAAAACCAAAACAAAAACAACAAAAAAGTTAGTTGGATATAACAGAGGATACCTGACATCAACCTCTGGCCTCTATATCTATATATAATACACATATATACACATACAAAAATATTCTAAATGCATTCTATGACCCTACTTATATTTAATATCTATTGTAACATCTGACAAAGCACAGCTCTTGACTTTCAGGAAGACCAGCTAGAAAGGAAAGGCTGGCCCTATTCCTGGGTCCTAAGTAAAGCTTCATGGTGTGATAAAATAAGAACGACCTTCTAAAACAGTGGTTCTCTACCTTTTTAGTGGTGAGAACTTCAACAGGGTTCCTTGTGCTATGGTGACCCCCTAGCTAGTTATTTTCATTGCTAATTTATAACTGTAATTTTGCCACTGTTATGAATTATAACATAAATATCTGATATGCAGAATATCAATATGTGACCCAGTGAAAAGGTCATTCACCCCAAAGGGATCATGACCCACAGGTTGAGAACTGCTGTTATAGAACCTTCCTCAAGTTATTAAATCCATCCCTCCAGCCATCCATTTTTAAAGAAATATTTATGGTGTTTCTGCAACATGTCGGTTGACCTTTATTGTTCTATTATTAAGTAAAACTCATGAGTCCGGCTTTGGAGTATAAATCTGATAGAACCACAGAGGGACAGAGAAGCAGTCAGCTGACCCTACCTCACCACGATACCCACATCAAAAAGGGGTGTGAATCTTTCTAAGCCCCTCCCTGTTCCCTCTGTGTCTCTCTGTCCTAATCTGGTTTCACCAAAAACACAGGTTAATTCTGGCCAGCTAACTGTTGACTCCACCCTCTGATTCAAGGTTTAACTTTATCTCAGGAGTGTCGAGTGTGATCAAAATATCCCACAATAGCCAGTTTCTGTTGGAAATTATCTGAATTGTTAATGATTACTTTGGCTGTTTGTGGAGGGTGAGCTAGAATTGAGGCAGAGGAGTTCTACACGCTAGTAGAGTGTGATGAACTCCAGGCAGGAGACAGAAGTGCCCTAAGCTAACAAGGACAGAAGGAATTAAACATTCAAGAGGATGTATTGAGACTAGAACTGGCAGAAATTGTTTAGTATATTGGCTTTGAGAGTGGAGATGAGGAAATACATCAAGAATGGCTGTCAGGGCTTCCCTATGAATGACAGAGTACAAGCTGACTACATCTCCTGACATGGGAGGCTTAATAGGAGAAATAGCTTGCCAGTTGGGGCAGATGTAAAGCACTGTCTGCTTTATGTTTCCTGCATAGCCAAGTTTCAAGACTGATTTGGGTCTGATTTCTGTGAGTTTAAATACAAAGAAGAGTCAGCATTAGAAGTACAGTCTGGGAAGTTACCAGCATCTATATAACTACAGAACTGGTTAAGACTCTCGCTTCTGAGACTTCAAACATATGGGGAATTAAAATATATGACAGAAGTAGGAGAGAACAGGAGAGAGAGGCATCGACATTGAAGTGTGCAAGGTTGTGCCACACTCACAGTATGCATGTATGATGGAAGTATCAAGTCAGATTCCATTAATTCAAAAACACAACTCAAGTTCATGGTTACTTCTGAATGAGTAGGTTAGATCACTGAAAAAACTAATTGAAAGTTGGTGGTTTTAGTAATGTTGTTAATTTTAGTAATGTTAGTAATTATACTAAATAAAAACTATCTAAATCCTCAAGCTGAAAGATAAAAAAAAAAAAGAAAAGAAAAAAAAAACACCTAGGCTGGGTTAATATATGTATGTTTACACACATGTATACACATCTCACTTTATATATTTTAGGCCACAAAAATGTGATAGAGAAAGGAATTAAAAATGTCTTACATGTGATATTAACTACAGAAAAGCTAATGCAAATGGTGCTTTCATTTGTTATTGCCAGAGATAAAACAGTCCTACCATAATGATCAGAAAGTTCACACAACAGGAAGCTGGAACTATACTAATTTTATAGAGAGAAAAAGTTTCAAACAAAGAAAAATAAAGGTGGCAGAATTAAAAGGAGACATGTTGAGCTAAAGATTTGAACACTAATAGAAGCCACAAGAAAAATCAATAAAGGGTTTTGAGCAATGAATAAACATGACTTAAGTAATATATACAGAGCACTTCAACAAGTAAACACGCTTTCCAACTGAATGTTCTAAAAAGTAGACAGTGTAAAAATGATGACCTATAAGCAAACTCAACACATATCATAGAATTTAAATTATGCCAAATATATTCTCTAGCTACAGTGAAATCAAGCTAGGAACCAATAGAAAAATTATAACTATAAAACCCTCATTTCATTGGAAATAAAACTTTCCATTACTTATCCTAAAAGATGCTATTCAACCAAGATCTTACAGTGAAAATAAAGAACTTATAAAATTTTTCCATAACACAATATACCAAAATGTTTGGAATGCAATTAATGGTGTTTAGATGGAATGATGCCTTCTTAAACACTCATGTTCTGAAAGACGAGGAGCTGAAGAATAAGTCACTCATGACTTAGGGTTAGGGATCTCAAGAAAATCCTAACCTCAAGAATGCAACAGAGAAGGCAATTATTAAATACAAAATTTTTAATTAAATAAATGTACCCAGAAAAATATCAATTAAAGCATATTTGATTTTGAAGAGATTAATAATTCTGTAATGTATTGAGTAGGTAAACTGCTCAAGGGGAAAAAAGAGATGGGAGCGGGAAAAGCCTTGACACTGGGAATGGGAAATGGAGCATCACACAGGAAAATCAGAAATCTTAGATACTTAAAAAATAGTGGGAGGGTAAATAACATGGGCAAATTCTGTGAAAACTAAAGTAACTGACATGAGAAATAATAGAAAATGGAATAGTTTCTAGGATGGCTTTGAGAGTTAGAAGACAGTGTGTGTGAAGCACCAGGTTTGAGATTGGCCTCTGTGTAAGCCCTGATGGCTGACGGTAACTGTCATTGGAATGAATAATGAGAGTGCAGAGTAGATCCAGGAATCCCTGTGTCATGGTCAGCATTTACTGCCCATCTATCACAGCCTAGAGCCATCTGAGAGGGAAGAGTTGACTGAGAAATGTCTTCTGTGGTTTGTCTATGAACAAATGTGTAAGGGATTGTCTTGATTAGTAATTGATGCAGGTGGCCCCACCCCCCTGTGGGACATAACAGTCCCTGGGTCTGGGAATGAGGAAGCTGAACTTGAGCATGAGTGAGCAGGCCCACTCACTTCCTGCCTTGGGTTCCACCCTTGAGTTCCCCACCCTGTCTCTTCTCAATTATACAGTGTGGATTGAAAGTGTAAACAAAGACAACTCTTCCCTTCTTGAGTTGGTTTTGGTCCTGATGTTTATCACAGCAAAGAAATGAACTAGAACACCTCTGCAAACCACACCACAGCTGTCTGATGGCAAGTGGAATCAATGCATAGAAGGATATGTAACATCCTATTAGAGGCCCAACATAAAAACCTGACAACTTTGTCCTATAATTTTTATCAAGTAATAAATCCACAAATACCCTTGCTCATGCTGAACTAATTTTCATGATGTTTCAAAGGCACCTTTTTATTGAGTTTAAAATGTCTGAAATGGGGCTGAGAGACTAGTGGATCCTTATCTGCATGAACAAGGCCCAGAGTTCTATCAGGATCACAATTAATTAATTAGTGTTCTGTGCAAAAAATAAACATCTTTAATATACAAAGACATTTCCCATTGTAATTATTTTTCATTATCAAAACATAAATAGCCACAATTTTAAATGAGACCAGAATATGAAAGGAAATGTAAAGGGAAAATATAAAATAGAAAAGAAAAAATAGAACATAAAAATAAATAGAACAAACATTTGTTTTTAAATTTTGGTTGACTTGTCTCCTTATTCCATCTCAACCCCCTTTTAAGCCTTCCCAGACCTAGGGACTTTCTCACTTTCCTTTGGGTTTTACTGTCTCTTTACTGAAGACCTCCCTCTCCTACACCTTTCACGGTTCTTTCCTTGCTCCCTGGCCTCTATGGACACACACTTCAACTTAACCATGTAATTTTAAACGTTTAAAGCTAGCATTCACATAGGAGAAGGAACATACTGCCTGTGTCTTTCTGGGCCTAAGTTACCTCATGCTGCATGACATGTTCCAGCTCCATAGATTTTCCCACAGATTTCATAATTTCACTTTTGTTTGGTGATGAGCACTGTTCTGTGGTGTGTACCCATCCTCATTATCCAGTCACCAGCTGGTTTCATCCAGACTGCATCTCTTCCCTGGCTATTGACTAGAACAGCAATTAACATGGAGGTCCTCAGAGCTCTGTAGCATGAGTCCTTTGGGTCTATCTCCAGCAGTGATGTAGCTGGGTCATGTGATCATTCTATTTTTAGCTTTTGAGAAGCCTTGACACTGTGGCAGCTAATGGTGAATAAGGGATACTGTTCTCCACATGCCCATCAGCATTCCTCATCACTTATCTTCCTGACTATGGCCCTTCTGACTGGGGTGAAACAAAATCTCAAAGAAATTTGAATTTGCATCTCCCTATTGAGAAAAATGTAGCTCACATTTTTAAGTTTCTATTGAACATTGTAGCGCTTTCTTTTGAGAGCTCTGTTCATTTCCACAGGTTAGTTTTTTTTCTTCACGTTTGATTTTTTAAGTTCTTTGTATGTTCTAGACATCAGTCCTCTATTAGCTGACCAAGGTTCTTTTTTTTTACCCTTTCCATAGGCTGTCTCTTTACCTGATTTCCTCAGCTGAACAGAAGCATTCCATTTTATGATGTCCCATTTGTCTATTGCCAGCCTTATTTCTGGAATGACTAGAGACCTGTTTAAAAGCCCCTTATACCTATATCTTTTCTGTTATTTCTGTTTGAAAATGCAATTCAATTTCAATGTTTCTCTCTTCCCTTTCCTCCCTCTAAATCCTTTCACATGCTTCTCCCCAGGTTCCCTCAAATTAATGAGCCCCTTTTTGCTAATTAGTAGTGCATTCATGTCTTATTTGCAGACACACACACACACACACACACACACACACACACATACACACACACACATATCCCTAAATGCAGCCTTTGAGCCCATCCATATGCAGCCATCATTTGTAAACTATGCCTTGTTTTTTTCTCTAGCTTCAGACTTCCTGGTTGCATGGTGAGATCTTTGATTCATCTGGAGTTGACTTTGGTCAACTTTTAGTCTCATTCTTTTGTATATAAACATCCAATTTCCTCCTCAGAGTTTGTTGAAGATTGTCTTTTTTTTAACCACATGTATTATTATTAAAAATCATTGAAATAGTTTTTTCAATGGCTGTTAACATTTAAAAAGATAAACATGGGCCGGTGAGGTGTCTCAGCCAGTAGCAGTGCTTGCTACCAAGACTGATGTCCTGAACTCCATCCTTGGAAGTGACATGATACAATGGAAGAAAAGAACTGACTCCTGCAAATGGTTTTCTAACCTCTGCACACATGCCATGGTGCACATGCCTTCCTCTTCACCATACAAAATAAGTAAATCACTGTAATAAAAAAATAAAGATAAGAATGAAGATTAAAGTCAATAAGTTATTTTGAACGTTTCTGATTTGATTGTACTTGGTTTTAAATAATTTAACCTATGGGTTTTGTTTCCTCGTGTGTGTGTGCATGTGTGTGTGTATGTGTGTGTGTGATATATAGGTAAATAAACTGATATAAAGTAATTTCTACTTGAAGACCCTCATAGCCAGCTCAGAAGTAGATAATGAGAAATCAATAGGATTTGAGGCAGAAATGGAAGCCACTTTGAGTGAATTGGTGGGTGGGCAGGCTAGAGGAAATCTGTACCTACGCCAGCCTGAACACATGTCTGTCCAGCAGGCCTCTTAGATCTGCCAAAGTGCCTGGAATTCTTCGTCCCGAAGAGCTGGTTTCCAAGCAGTTAAATCACCAGAGTCTACAGAACAGCAGATTCTATCGAATCACCTCACCTGTCATTTTTCTGCTCATCCAAATAACTATGCTGTCATGTCTGGGATGTTACCTAGAAGCCCTCCAATGAGATTTGTGAATGTTCCATTGTCACTTGGAAATGACATGTAGCATAAGAAAAGACATTGTGTTCAGATGTTTTTCTTGTGCTGTTTAAGTTTTAGGTATCTGAGTTGAAAAAGAAATTCAGAGATCTTAAGATTTTATAACTCCTAGGGACTCTTAAAAGGTGAAGATTTTCTTTTTCTTTTTCCCCCTAATATGATCAGGTACTTGGTCAGAGCATTGAAAATTAACTAATACAACTAACATCTCCCCACAAACATTTTCTCATATGGCAGTTTTTCTTCTTTGTATGCCATCCATGTGTCTGTGCATTATTAACAGATAGATGCCACAAAACAGCTTAAACCAAGGAAATTTAGTGTAAAGAATTACTTGTTTCTGATTCAAAAGTGATTGGACACTACAGGATATTCTGTTTGTTACCTTAGAGATGAGGGGAAATTAGGCTAGAATCTGGCCGCTTTGGGAAAGTTATGTTTGTAAGCCAGTGGGTTGCAGAGAAATCTCTGGTTTGCTTGAGCTGGTCTGTGGTGACTGGGCAACTGAAAAGCAGCAACTAAGTTCTACCAAAGCATGTGACACTGATGGCAGATTCTTAGACTATGTTGCACATACAAATATGTGGGAATCTAAGAGTAGCATTTCTTTGAGTACTATTATTAGAAAAAATGCTTAGGAAATACAATGTAAATATTGACTCAAATGCTATCTATATAGGCTGCACATATAGAAGTACTTACATCAATAGGAATGTTTATTTGAAATTCTAATTGAACTGGAAGCTTTGTTTTATTGTCCTCCATCTGGCAGTCTTTATCTGAAGTGCAATCAGAGCACAGGTGAGCCATGACAGGTACCCAGCAAATAAAATGGCCAAGAAAAAAATAGCTATCATCCCAGAAGGAGATTTCAGACTCATGGTATTAACCTGGAAAGGGGCTGGGAAGTTTACCACCAGACAGGGGTTCAAAGTTTCTCTGTGTTTGTGTGTGTGTGTGTGTGTGTGTGTGTGTGTGTGTGTGTGTGTGTGTGTGTGTAGCTGCTTATCCTCACACTCACACCACAGTGGTCCAACTGAACCTAGCAGGTAGCCCTCCCCTCTGCATGGTCTCTGCAGCAGGTCTACTCAAAAGGCAAAGTTATGCTCATTGTCTGCACAGGACACTTAAGAAAATCACTTCCATTACTCTGGAGCATGTATTGAAGGGCAGACTGGAACTAGAAGTCATAAGTTAATAACTACCAAATGTTGCTTTATTCTTCCCCTACCACCCACAGAAATATTTTATTTACCTGTCCTGTGGCATGAAATATGATGGATGTAATGCATTACTCCTGCACATTTTCTGCAGGAGAAAATGACACATTATCTTTGATATTTGAATAGGGTTGTAGAATCTGGTCTTTTTTTTTTTTTTTTACCTAATTCCCTCATTATTTTTATTCTTCAAGAATTTGGAAGTAAAATTATTAGAAATAAGCCTAGGGGATTCTCCTGATTTGTACCATGCTACACCATGCATGCTCTGTTCCTCATTTGATTGGTAATAACAACTTTGCAGTGTTCTGGCATCTGTCTTATTTTTATATGGGATATCACAGCTGTCAATTTTCAGTTGATTGTAAGTCAAATTCTTTCTCAATGGTTTTCAGCCTAAAGGATGATTCACAACCAGGGCCACATTCTTCTAATAGAATAATTGGAATAAAAAAAAATTTGAAGCTGGGAAAAATGACCACTAGAACCTATGACTGAGTCAGTTAAGACTGATATTGTCCTCTGACAATACTGAGCCTGTATTTTAGAAACAGGTGATGTCCCCTACCCCACTTTGTAGAAAAGAGTTTATGAAAACTCTGTATTCAGAAATTGTATTTTGTTGAAGAACAAAATATTTCTCACGGTGTAACTTTGCCTTTGTGTCAGTAATATTTAAATTTGATTGGCTTAAAGCAGTTTATAGGTTAGTTTGAGGGAAATATATTTCCCCAAAGCAAAGGTAATTCTTTCTGGAGTCTGGGAGATAATGGCTTCCATCTTGACTAAAGACTTTTATTTTAAAATCAAATAAAAAGTCCCATAAAACATTATAGAAAATGGTGAAACTTGTGCAAACAAATACAGAAATTGGTCACTTTGTGATTTCTGTGAGCTGTTGATTCCCATCAGGTTTCTCTGAAACATTTCTTATAACACACCTGCTTTAAGTATGAAGTTCCCTTGATAGTTTAGTAATGTTATATTTAATTTAATATCTCTAAAATATGATTATTGCAAGATAGAATTAATATAAAAATTACAAATCATTATGCTTGCTTTTATTCAAAGTCATTGTGATAATGCATCTTGTAACCATACATCACACAATGACGTGGTTTATGTGCCATGAGAATTCATTTCTAACAGTGGAAGCTGAGAAGTCAGAGACCAAGGCACCAGCAGATTTGGTGTCTATCAGAAAGCCACCTCCTAGCTCATAGAAACCAAGAATGTCCATGCAGGGTGCTAGAGAGGGCATTCTTTCATAAGTAGACAGTTCTATTTGCTTGTGACCCCATTTAGAGGAGAGCACCCACCCACTTTCTATACCTCCCCAAGAAATGTTGACTCTGACACAGTGATCATGGAAACCGGAAATGGTTCATGTTCTCGTTTCCTTGTCAGAGGTTGTTTCCTGAAAAATTCTTCCTGTTTTCTACATTGACAGCCACAAGAGAATTGGACAAAAGGGTCACATTTATATTGTACCTATCTGGGAGATGTGTAATCGGGAACTCTAGGCCACAACAGCCCTTCGTTGAAAGGAAGAAGGACACCAGCAGCTTTGGGAAGAACAGGGTGTGAGACAGCTTCTCGACTTTGGGATTATTGCTTGACCTAGATTCTAGGTGTCTCCATTTTCTTTCATAACACAAACTCACATGTTCTCATTCTCCTTCAGGCAGTCTCCTCTTCTCCTCCCCTTCTCCACCCTTCCCATATTCTTGGTTCTCATTTCCTTCCATGTCCTGGGAATAGGTCTGAGTTTCTCAGGTGGAAGAGCTGGGAATACACTCAGTCTTCTGTTGGGTATGGTGAATCACCATTAATAGTGAAGGATTTAATTTTAGAACTTGAGTATTTCTCTTGGTTGTATATGACTCATTTGCCATGTGACAATGAAGTGTGTGCTTTGATATCTCAGTAGCTTTTGAAGAAGGTTTATCTATACATGGTTCTTCAACACAATTTGACCATATGCCCTAAAAGTCAGGGCTAAGTCAGGCTCTCGTTTTCCTCACTAGACTTACACTCTAATAAGAGAGACAGTGCTCTCAATGAGTAATGATGTAAATTTTAAGGATGGTTACAGAAATCAGTTACATATAGATTCACCTTTCTGAATTCCTCCTGCACGTATCTGCCTCATTCTCTTAACACAGAGATCTTATGAAAATTATCTAAGAACTCTTTCCTTATTGAATCCCTGTTTTTAGAGAGAAAACTAAGGCATAGGAAGTTAAGTGAACTGCTCAGAGACTTGTTGTATAAGGTTTCTGTCCCTGTTTGGGCCAGAGGTTTGGACCTTGCCCGCAGCGGCTTTTTCCCCACAAAGAAATGAATCAGACGCTTATATTAATTTCATACTGTTTGGCCTATGTCTCAGTCACATTACTAGCTAGCTCTTTTATCTTAATTCAACCTATTTCTAGTAAGCTACCTGCCATGTGGCCTGGCCCGTGGCTCACCTGGATTCCTTACATGTCTCTTCTTTGGGGGTCAGGTGGAGACTAGCTAACTCCACCCTCCTTCTACCAGTCTAGCCTCTGATTTTCCACACACTTCTATGGTGCTGCACACAGGCCAAAACAGCTCCTTTATTCTCAGCATACAGAGAATATTCCACCACAGAGACTCTCATCTTATCAGTGGTAGAAGCTCAGATGAAGAAGTCTAACCTGTGGACCCTTCCTCAAGTCTGGAACTAGCTACAGTTGTCTTCCATATTTATTATTTTCTTCCAAATCTACCTTCTCACTCCCTCTCCCAGCTTGTACTCTTCCTTCCCATCCAATCCTTTCATTAGGTTTATTGGTAGAACTGAGAAAAATATAAACAGTAGATGGGGTTAGGTATGTCTATTGTTAGCACGTCTAGGGAAGTACCTATGTCATGCTATGCCACCAAAACCCAGGGCAACCTCTATAGGCCAGTAAATTCCCAAGTGGCACATCTTCAGGTAGTAGATTAGATGCCCAAACGCACTCCCTACATCCTTGTTTTCTGCTCCATTATCTGTCTCTCCAGTAACTGGCTTTAGTCCCCCCCCACACATCCATGCTCACAGTGACTTGGTTCTCACTGACATCTGGGACTGAGTCTTCACATTGCCCTCATCTAACATGTGATTTAATTTTTACCCAGGTCTACTTCCTTGTCTTTGCCCTGTCATATATGTTTAATAGGTACTCAGAGCGAATGGGCACCGGGTGGGTTGGTAAGAAGCCTGGGAGCAAAGCCACCAAGAATTTAGGGCCCTTGGAGCTGTCCAAAGCTGTCAGTAGGAAACCTCATTCTCTGAATACAAAGTTGGCTGAAAGGAACACTGGGAAGAAAACCTTCTTCCTTTCTTTTCTGTGAATTCTGTGAGAAGCTGAAAAAGAAAGGAATTTCTATCTCATTTGCACTGAAACATAAGATTTTTGAAAGAATAAGAATGTTGAAACTATTGGTTCTCAAAGGAAAGAACAATCACAATGTCAACATTTGGGAGTTTTATTTAAGTCATGTTAGTAAGTACTGTCTAGCTGTCTGATGTTTCCTTTTGTTATGAATTTTGGCTTGGAGTGGAACCAGCTTTGAAGTTTAATTTAACCATACTTCCCACATACAAAGGACTGTTCTCCTATCTTATTTCCTTCATAGTGCTGGGGCCTTTGCTGCTTATTAGGTCTACTCTAGTATTAATGGAGGTCACAAGTGATTGCTTACAGCCGTGGACAGAGATGAGATGCTCACATTCATCCAATTATTCAGTTTATCTGATTTTTTTCATATCTATTGGACTCCTAAAACATGACCATCATTTAACATGATTTTTAAATTTTTCCCCAGTAAAATTTAATGAGTAAATCCCAGACACTGAAAGTATACCATGTTCTCTGTTCTTCCATCTCTAGGCACCTCATCCCTCTCTCTTATTCCTTATTTTCTTTTGGCCTTTGTTTAAGGATATTGAATCTCTTTTAATAAATTTCAGGAATCACCACTTGTAAGAATAAAGTCGATAGTTATTAGAAAAGGTTATCATGTGATTCTGGTCATTAAGGGAGCAGGGTCCTGACTTGGCAGTCAAGACCTCGGGTTTGGGCTGCACTACAGATTTAGCTCAGGGCCAAGTGTTTGCTTACCACATGCAAGATTGTGGATTTAGATCCCAGGTACTACAAAAAGAGAGGAGAGGAGAGTAGGGAATGGGGAATTTGTCACTGTGGCATCAGGCAAGTCATATTCTTCCCCTGAGAATCATTCTCTTGTGCTTGCCTTAGATATAAAACTGAAAAATGAGGTAATTCTTCCATCCATGTTTTAACTAGGCCCAAACCTATTTAGTTTCTAAGATCAGACTAGGCATTCTCAGGGTAGCCTGGCCATACATAACAAAAAGCTAATTCTCCAAAATTCTTTAATGTCTTTTTTATTGTAAAGCACCATATGAAGAACATAGTGATTTTATTAAGACAGTTGTGACTGCTTGCTTTTAGTTACCAAGCTTGTATGACATTGAACATACATCTAAAAGTTAAAATCTAATGTGGTTCCCTTCTCGTAAATATAGGAACAATACATGTGTAACATGTGTAACAGTTCTGGTCACTATTTTCCCCAGTAAAATTAAGTTCATCTGCCCCAAATTACACAGGTATAACATCTTTCCATTTGTAAATAGTACTTAAAAACTTTATTAGTTCCTGGAAGAATTTATGTTTTGGTTAGAAGAACAAAATATTTTTTTTTTATTTATCTTCAATCTTTGTTAAAAGCACGGATGTAATTGCCCTTATTTTCCTAGAATTTTGTTGTTACAGTTAAAAATCATGTTAAATAATTCTTGCAAGTTATCATTTTGATTTATCCAGTTCACGCCAACAGATTTTGAGATTTCCATTGGTAGGTTATGATTTGTGAGGTCTCTTTTGTTTTTTATCTACTGATGATGGGTTTTTTGGCTTAAAATGGTTTGTTTTTCAATTCTTAGAGATTTTACTTGATTTTATGGTTTCTTCCACTCTGACTTTGGTTCTCTCTAGAACTACCATGATTGGGTTATAGACATAGCAATAGTGACTTCTCTGGCTAGTTTGGCTAAAATCCTGTCAAAAAGCAATTTACAGACATAGAGATTCATTGAGGTTGGTAGTTTCAGGGCTCACAGTCTATAATGGCAAGGAAGCACAGCTGCAGGAACTGGTGGACAACTTGTCACCTTACTTCAGCAGTCAGTAAGCAGCAAGTTAACAGCAAGTGAAGCAGGTTATAAAGTCCTTGGTGATCCACTTCCTCCAACCAGGCTCCACCTCTTAAGCCACCCACTGGAAACCAAGTGTTTGCACACAAGTGGTCCACTGGGAAATATTTCACATTCAAGTCTTATCAAACATCTCTGTCAAACTCTGCCATTTCTTATTTCGGTTATTATCTTTTTCCCTTCAAAAGTTTCCTGCTTTGGATGAAGGTTCTTTTTCTTTAAGACTTTTACCAAGATATTAGTTGACCCAGATAGCTCTGTCTTGCACTGACTTTTTAATCATAGTTTTAATCTCTTGGTATCCTGCCTTGTCAATTATTGCATCATCAGAACATTTGGATACTGGCTTGTTTTCAGCACTGTCAAATCAAACAGCTGATGGCTTTGACTGAAATTTAAAAATTTCAAAACATGAGCACACCTTTAATCCCAGCACTCATGAGGCAAAGGCAGGTGGATCTCTGTGAGTTCAAGGCCACCCAAGAGCTGCATACCCTGTCTCAGAACAAAAACAAGAACAAAATTTAAAAATATAAAAATTCCATGCCTTAAACTTATAAGTAAGGAAAATAATGATTTGGGGTGATGCCCGAGTCTTCACTGCTAATGTGAGAAGAATTTTTGAGCAGGTAAAGGTTACTCCCTAAGGCGACCCACCTACTTTGCAGGATGCCTGGGTGTGGTAGTCTGCCAGACCCCCAAATATTAAAGAAAAATAGAAAAATAGAAAAAATAAAAATTCCAATCATGCTGCTGTTGTTAGCTTTTGGTTGCAGTAGAAGAACACCCAGGATTCCTGAGGAGAAAGAAAGGTTTGTTTGGCTTTCAGTCCTGTAGGTTTAAATACAGAGTGAGTCTCTTGTTCTGAAGAGTTCCTACAATCCTTTCAAGTGCACAACACAGTAGCGTAATTTCCTTTCTTCCACGGGCCTCACTTCTCGGAGGTTCCATGAGTTCCTAGTGTACCGCAGGGTGGTAGCCAGCTTTTATCATGGGCGCCTAAGAGAATGTTCAAAATACCTTTACTCTTAGACTATTCGTCACTATTGTAAAATCGCTCTAGTTAACATCCCAGTGAATGCTTGTTTCTTCCATTCAATATGACTTAGGTTGGCCAGGTGACTTTTCTACTTGGTAGGTCTCTAAACTATTGAAGGGTCAAGTATATTCTCAGCATGAGTCACTTTCAGAATCTTGGAACATAGGGTATAGAGGCTCGACATACTGGAGAACAAATGACAAGATGAAAAAAACATGTGGATCAGAATCATCCCTTACACCCTCTCCCCAGCTTGGTGGTTGAAAAGGTAGCTATGAGCTTCAAAGAAGGAGAGAGTGGACGGCATTAGCATGGGTTCTCTCTACCGGACCTTAGTGTCATCTGATTTGATGGTAAGCCACTGTAGTAAAAGTTTTGCTGATCTATTATGTATTTAAAACTATGTTTAAGAATAATTAAAGGGTATTACTAAGAAAATTTTATTTTCAGATCAGAGTGAATTGTTCTTTTTAAGAATAATTTTTACTTTTAGGCCAGTGGTTTCTAAAATCACCCATTTCTGTAGGTGACCATGGTGATGGAGTATGAAATAATAATCAAAGCATGGCTTTATGCAGGAGGAAGAATATCCTTGTCAAAAAAGCATGTAGGAAGGAAGAGACAGCTCCTAAAAATTGCTCCTGTAAGTCCAAAACATAAAGCTAAAGACAGACTTTTATGAGCTACTTAAAAATAATCTCATTGTGATTTCAGGATATTTGAAGAGATGTTGTAACTTTGGTAAGCTCTTAAGTTTCACTCTGTGTATACATATATGAGTATGTGCACATGCATGTGTGAGTATATACATATGTGTATGAATATGTGCACATGTGTGAGTGCACACTTGTGTACATGTATATGTATGTGTGCATGCACATGTATGTACATATATATGTATGTGTTTGTGTGTGTGTGTGTGTGTGTATGTATGTATGACATATTGCCATGGTGTGAATGTAAAGGCCAGAGATCAACACTGGATGTTGAGCTAACCCTTCATCTTGATTGAAATAGGGTCCTCCTGTTAGACTCTGAATGTCAGGTGGGCTGGCCCATACCTTCCAGGGAGTCTCCTGTCTCTATCTCCTACCTTACCACAGGAGCACTGGAATTGCAGGTGTGAGGTACTGCATTTGCTTTAGTAGGGTTCTGGAATTTTGAACTCAAGTGTTAGGCTTGTGTGGTGAATACTCTAACCACTGAGCCATCTCTGCTGACCAGGATCCACTCTTTGCCCTGCTGAAGTATTAACTGATATTTTTAACATTTTTCTTTCTCTCCCTTACTGAATGATTTGAAAGCAGAGAGTAATTATGGGACCATTTTACTGTTCCCCTTTGGTCTTCCAGCCTATGGATTCTCAGTGCTGGGAAGTAAGTAGATTAGGCTGCACAGGATAACAAACATGAGGCTTACAGGAATAGGCTAGCTGCAACCCTTTTCTGAAGAGAAGATGGATTAATAAGACAGATTCAACTCTCAGGAAACATCTGAAAGCCTTTCCAGAAATATATGACAGATGTGACTGCTGCTGATACATGTGTGAGACTCATTAGTAACATGTTTAAGAGCTAGTGATAAATGTGTTTTTGTAATGCTATTTGGAACCCATATATGTAAAAAAAAAATTTTAGAAGCAGGAGAATGATGAACAGAAAGTTTTGAAGACAATTTTAGGAACAGCAGGGGTAAAGATTCAGGCACAAACACATGCATGGCTGTAATACAGGATTTCTCATCCTTAGGACTGACCCTGAGATTTGGGTAACTTTTGTTCTGGAGGTTAGTCTATGCTTTGTGGAATACTCAGCAATGACCATACATTCTCTCTACTGAGTGTTACTAGTACTCTATTAGGAGTTATTAAAAATTAGGAAATGTCCTCAGGCATTTCAATGTATTTGCCAGAGATGTTTGATAAAAGGGAAATTATTGTGTATTGCTTGATCTCCACATCTGATTCTGTTGCCTTTTGTATGAGTAACTCTAGCCCTGGGCAGATCTGTGAATGTCACTGTATTTCATGCTCTCACTTTCTCATGGCTGTCCCTAGTACAGGGATAGGGTCTCCTCCTTTCTTCTCTCTCTCAGAATGGACCACATCCTAGCCATTGTCAAAAGTACATTGTTCTGCTCTGTGAAAAATTTGTATGTAGGAACTCTGATACTGAAGGTGATGATTTGAGAAGACAGCATTTTTAGGAAGTTATTAGATCTTGAACATGGAGCTCTCTTGAATAAGATTAGGGTTATACATTCCTGTAGTCTCCACACTCAGGAAACAAAGGCAGGAGGATTATGAGTTTGAGGCTTTCATGGCTACATACTGAGACCTTGTTAGATGAGACAGAGACAAGCCTAAAAGCAGCCCCCTGTTCCTTCTACAATGTGAGGTCAAAGTAAGGACATCGTAAGAGAAAGCAGATCCTCAAATGATGATGAATTGACTGATGACTGAGTCTTGAGCCATTCAGCCTCTGGAACTGTAAAAAAGAAAACTCTGCTGTTTATAACTGTCTAGGATTCCTATATCCCTTTAGGAATCTATAAGTATCTATTAGTGGTAGCCAGAGGTACACTAGAACCATGGGCTCCCAGTGCAAACTCTTTAGGCTAAATTTCAAGGTAAAGTAGCTGCAAGTAGCAAAATGTAGAAATGTTTAAGCAGTATGGACTAGAAAATTCGAAGGGGAAGATCTTGATGGACTCTGCAAATGGGTGGCTCAGTGATCTGGAGCTGGAATGGATCTAGCAAGAGCAGATAGAAAACTCTGAAACTAATAAACAGTACACAGAAGATAACAACTGGTCCTCTGCTAAGATTTAAACACTGTATGAGGGGCAGGCAATATCTCAGAGAGTTCCCATTGCTTCTAGACAGGATAAGAAGAATTTGTCTGGAGTCAGGTGCTACAATAAAATCTGGGACAGGTCCCAAAAGCACCATCATTTTCTTACAAAACAAGGGGATGTCCTTTCTTCAGTGCTGGCCATTTTGTTGCTGTCAAAAATACATATAGTCAGTTAAAGTTGAATCACATTCTCTAAAAGATATACTGAAGACTATACCCTCTGTGCAGCAGAATGTCACCTTTGTTGAGAATATTGTTGAACATATAAGTAGTTAAAATGAGATGCCTATGGTAAGACTGGGCCTTCATCATATATGACTGGTGTCCTGTGAAGGATACAAGCCAAGTAAAATAGATGCACTCAATGGCAAAGACAGATTGACATGCTGCAGCCAAAAGCAAAGAGTGCCTGGAAGCCAGGCAGAGGGAAGAAAGATTCTCACAGGTATCTGAGGAAGAATGGACCTCCTCACACCCCTGAGTTTGAACTTCTCTTTGGTAGTTTGACCAGACTTCTGGTTTGGTTTAGTTTGGTGTGATCTAGTCTGGTCTAGTCTGATCTGACCTGGTTTGATTCGGTTTGGCAATGCTGAGAACAGCCCCGAGCCTTGTACATGCCAGGCAAGTGGTTCCATTATTAACACTTGCCTCCAGCCTAGTTTTGGACTGCTAACTCCCAGAACTGAGATTTTAAGTCTCTACTGTTTAAAGACACTCTGGCATGGCAGCCCTGTGGTGACCAAGACCATCTGCCAGGGCAAGTGCTGTTGCTCACATGAGTAGATGTGATGAAAGCAGTGCCTCTGAGCCCTGCATCCTTCCACGAAGACTCAGATCTCTCCATGGGTGTCACAGATGATGATCGCCTATGCTGATATTCAAATTCTGTTGTACCTGATGGCTCGTCCCCTAGGATCTATCCCTTTTCCTCAGCCATTTTTAGGCCAAGATGTCTAAAAGCTTAAGACCACACAGACTTTGCTTCCAGAGTGAAAAACAAAATCAAGAACTAGGCTGTTCCACTCTCAGAGGAAATCTGTGGGTCTTCCTGTTCCCACAGATCCTTCTTTTAATCCTTGCCTCACAGAGCCAGGAGTGTATTTTTCCTCGTGAGAGGTCAAGTTCATGATGTAAATCACCCTCTCTTTTCAAGTATCCTTATGCGTGTAGTGTCAAGTATTTCTGGTGATCATGATCCTGACAAGGAAAAGTGTCAGGATATATTTCCTCCTCATAAATACTGAGTATCTGGAGGCAGAATAGCTTAGTTCATTCAATATAGATACGTAAGTCTGCTCTTTTAAGAGAATTGACTTTAATACACTTAAACAGCCTTTTGTCAGAATGAACTAATGCTGTCAGTGCATTTGGGATGGCAATACCTCAAGACATGACAATGGATTATACCACATTCTGATTAATAAACTGGACACATTCAGCTCTTGGGTGGTCTTTGGTTTTCATGACAGACATCTTACTGACAATTTACTGTTCTGGGTTCCATCTCATTAAGACCTGGATAGTCATGCTTTGAATAAAGAACTATTAAATAAAGGACAAGAAGGGGTTAAATCTAAATTACACCTTGAATGTGGTAAGTGGAGAAGTAAAGTCTATGCAAAGAATAAAAAAATAGAATAAGGTCTGGGAAATGTTAGCCAGTTGGCTTCCTGCTAGGAATGGTGAAGAAAACATTCTTTAAAAAAAATTACAAGACTTTATTACCATTATACCAAAATAATAAGAAGGGAGCATGTACTATTCCTACCTCACCATCCCTAGCCAGAGGAAATGGGGTTTCTGTGCAGATCTGGGTGACTTGAGAAGCCATGGTCTTGTCACAATGTGTAAAGCCTCCTCTGCATAAACATGAGCAGATCCTTCTTCTTCTTTTAGGATGGGGAACAGAGTAGCATCCTGAGAGCCTTCATAAGACAATCTTATACAAATACTTGGCTTCCCTAAGTCTCTATTGTGGTCAGTACACTTCTGGGTATTGGTACTCACAGATGCCTGATTAACAGTGGTACAGGGTCTGGGAGTGGAGGCTGACTGGTGTCTGCTTGCCCTCCTAGGAGCTGAGGTGACATACATGAACATGACCGCCTACAACAAGGGCCGCCTGCAGTCATCCTTCTGGATTGTAGACAAACAGCATGTGTACATCGGCAGTGCGGGTTTGGACTGGCGATCCCTTGGACAGGTAATCTTCCCACTAAATCTAAATTCAACCCTGTAGCCATTAAAATGTCTGCCTCCAGAAGCACTCAGACATCTATACATTTTCTTTCTTTAATTTGGAATGCCAAGGGCTGAATTCAGCCTTTTCTCTACCACTGTGACACGTTACCAGATCCAGTGTTTCTTATGTTTAACTGCATGGTTTTAAGAGATCTAATGTGACAAGACAAACTTTTGCTCGGGAGAGTTATTTTATCAGTAAACAACATATCTGCCATTGGGTCAATGCCTTAGGAACTCAGATGCTACCATGGGCATCTTCAAAACAAATTACATGTAGATTATAGTACCCAGACATGAGGCTTAGGAGTGATACCAAGCCATCAGTAAGACAGGGACACATGCCAGCTCAACATAGAAAGAACAGTGTGATTCAGGACAGAATCCACGTGAAGTATTCCTGTAGACAGTCTTAAGATGAAAACAATATCATCTTACTCTTCATAGCTAATTAATGTCAATTATGTGGAAAATAAAATTAGACACTTAGGTAATATTCATATACCAGCTGGGCTTTGAGTGAGTGGCAATAAGAGGGGATAGCAGCAAAGTGCTAGAATTCTGTGTCCCATGGAGAAAGTTAGCATCATGTGGGAAAATGGGAGATTTTAGTACTGTCTGTTTTGCGTACATAGCCATTTGACTCTCAGACTCTAGTTTTTCCTTTGCCTTGTTAAACAATTGCCTTTCCTGCTCATTCTCTCTATCTGTTTTTCATACTTTATGGTGAAGTAGAAAAGCATGTTCAGGTGTAGAACAGTCAATTGACCTGTTAGTCTGTGTGTGTCTCACCTCACCCTGTTGCCTGTCTGCTGTGCTTGTGTACTGTACCACTGTGTTTGCTCTGTGTATCTTTGTGTCTGACTATTGTATATATGTGTGTTGCTGTTTCTAACAAAGGGCTTTGCTCTGTATTTGTTGAACAGTGTGGAAAGTGAGAAATCTTTAAGAGTTTTACATAGAAGGAAATTACTTTACCAACCCAGAATAGCTGTTATCAGTCTATGTCTAAATGTTGCTTCCAGCACTTATGATGGATATTGGTTTTGTTTAAGGTTGCTTCTGGCAAATGGTTACCACAACACATGCATACATACATATATTATTCTGGGTCAGGGCATGGGAGAATCTACAACTGAACATTAAAATGCATTTAGCTTAGGCTATAAAATCTGATTACATGGGAAATCCAAGGCATAGTAAAGCTGATAACATTGTTTTCTTAAAGGCAAATTAAACTTAAACAAGCTGAGTACACAGTAGAATAGCAGTCAGTACCAGTCTTAAGTGATCTCGAGGCATTTTATAAATATGAGCACAAATCTGGCAAAAGTTCACTTTCTTCTGAGGCAGGAGAGGTGTTTTTATACCTCAGTTACACCCCAATCAAGGTCTTTTTTCCAGTTTCAATTTTAGAAGACAGTTCCAGTCAGTAATCTAGGTTGGACTATTGCTGCTAATATGACCATATAGATGGGATGACTAAGACAAAAAGCCACAGCTCCCTAGAGAAGATGCCACCAAAGAAAACAGTGCTTATTTACTTATTTTATATCTAATCAGGAAATTAAAAAGTGCTGTCTGAACAGTTAAAAATTGTTCTGGAGAGGCTAGAGGGGGAGCATTGTGTTGATGGAAAATGTTTAAGCCATATGATGTTCCCCATATATATTTTCTTATGGAAATATGTGTTCCTCTGCTGCTTGTAAATTTAATAGCAAGTTAAAATCTTCCTAAAGCAAAGATGTGGGCCAAGACAGGAGATTTCCAAAAGACTACATGCCAGGCACTGTGCTTGTGAATGTTTTTAAAGATCTTTTTATTTTTCATATTTTGTGCATGTGTACATGTGTCTGTGTGTCAGTCAGTATATGGGTGTCAGTCAGTGTGTGTGAATGTCAGTCATTGTGTATGTGTGTGTGTGCCAGTCAGTGTGAGGATGTGTGTGAGAGATGGAGAGAGAAAGAGAGAGCTAGTATGTAGAAATGTCCAAGGACAGTGACTCCCTCAGAACTAGAGTTACAGACAGCTATGAGCTGCCAGATGAGGGTGCTGGGAACCATACTTCAGTCTTCAGTAGAAGCAATGTGCAGTCTTAACCACTAAGCAGTCTCTCTCATCACCGTGATTATGATGGCAGACATTATCTCTATTTTCCTTTCATGGTAATCCCAGGCCAAATCAAACAAAAAGATCCCATTCCTGTCCTTTCCTCAATCAAAATAATAAAATATGCTCTAACCTAGTTAGGGTCAACTCTTACTGTCTTAGATAAACAGTTACTTCAGCCAAATTTGTATCTTTCATTTTGTTTTTAGTGATTTGGAACATTTGTGTCAATCAATCCAAAGTCACACTTTTTAAAAAAAAAAAAATCCTCCGACTGCTAAAAGAAACTCTTAAAACCTAAAACAAATCTTGTTACTGTCTTCTTAGTCGGCTTCTTCATGTTCCACCTGGAGTGAACAGCACTCCTTTGATGGAGGTGTAGAGGAGAAACCATCTGGAAAGCAGGAGGGGATTAAGGTTCTGTCTAGTGAACATTTACTGTAGTAGCATAAATTTGGGTTGTAAGAAAAGAATACTCTGAGCCAAATATTGGAGGAAGGCTGAAATATCACAGAGGAAGCACCACAGTCAATTCTCACCCACATGTCTTACAACTTCCTCAGCCTCACTTCTGGCCTCTTCTACCTGTCGCTTCTGCCAGGCACTTCTGTGTTTACCTGGTTTCTACAAACCCTTATACATCGTATCCCATCCAGGTTAGGAGCCTCAGAACTCACAGAAAGAGAAGAAGTTCTGTTTCTGGAGTTATGGGATTAAGCGTGTTGGTTACCACTCTGGGCTTTCCCTGTGCTGGGATTAAAGGTGTCTGTGATTGACTCTCAGCTCTTTATCCTTGTATTCAAGGATCAAGAATTTCCTGAGCTGTCTGCCTAGGATTTGACTGTGTGCTCTCTCTGATATCCCAGGATTTATTAAATTCCTAACAAATATCCACAACTTACTATCTCAGTCCTTTTGCCACATCAGCTGCCACTCACCGAGGACTTCATTCCCATTTGCCTCCAGACCCTCCTCCTCTTCTCCACACCTGAGCACAAACACTGCCTCTGGTCCAGCCCATCTTTCCCACATCACTCTCAGTTTTGGTGCTATGTTACTGTATGTGAGGAGGCCCGGTAATAAACCGCCAAAATGGCTGGTTAAGGGAGAGAACGGATCTGAAGGCATTTGGAAGAGACAGAGCAGAGGGAAAAGAAGAGAAATGAACATACCGACGGTTATCTTTGCAAGAAGGGAGAGCAGGAGGAGAGAACAGGGGAAACAGGAAGAAAAGGAGAGTGGTAGAGCAGCAGGGTGGGGTAAGAACCTGGCCCATAAAGAGAGCAGGGTCTAAGGTTGGAAGGGCTGGGAGGCTAGCATGGAGACTTTGGAATGTCTAGCTTGTACACATGACTAGGGGCTGAGGGAGCCTGGAGGCAGGCATGGACTTCCATATACTGATAGATGCCACATGTATGTGTTAATGGAGAGCCGTGTGTCCTTTTCTACTTGAGGCAAGGGAAGTGATGCCTTTTGGCAGAAGGGAACCTGTTTGAGATGTTCCAGAGGAACTGTGGCTTTTATCTAACAACCAGAAATCCTTCTATGGCCCAGCTTGAATTGAGCCTAGACTGTAATTTTTCAACATATGCCTTTCCTAAAACCTAACCATTACTCTACACTATGTCATTTTCAGTGAGTGATTCTATCAACCATAAAACATCATCCAAGAGTCAAGTTCCGCTTAAGGCATCAGCTTTACATTTTGTGAAGTTTTTTAGTGGAATCAATGATTATTGCTTATAATGATCATCTGAAATCTAAGTAAAAGGATCAGTAGAGAAGGACCTTCCAACTTTCATGCATTGTGGGCTTTCTCTGTCTGACTTTAATCTAAGCACATGAAGGACAAGACCTCATTTCATTTTCAACTATTCTTTTGCTTGTAAATAAATCTACCATCACTCCTTTGTACAAAGGAAGAAAGGCCATAAGTCAACGAGGTCATGTGACCTTCCAGGAAAGGATGAAGCTAAAATTTAAACCTATGCCCTGTAATACTAAACTTTTCACTTTTATTTGACCTTGCCCACCACTAATTTTTAAAGATCAGCTACACTTAGCAAAAGATCATTTCATTACTTTGTCAAGGTGGAAAGACCAATAGCACAATTCTTTCAGAAGTCTATTCACTTCCATCCAACAGCAAGCTGTTGGTGATATGGCGGCCATGGGATGATGTCTAACTGTTACTCGTGCCTGAAGCTCTGTAACGTGTGTGTGTGTGTGTGTGTGTGTGTGTGTGTGTGTGTGTGTGTGTGTAGGAGGAGGAGGAGGAGGAGGAGGAGGAGGAGGGTCCCCACTGTTTACTCAGGACTGGAAACCTGATGTGAAGGACCAGAGAAGCACCTCCATGTTAAAGCAAAGTTCCTAAACCCCAGTTTTGAGTATTTCTGTATTCCTTACTTCCTGTTGCTCCTTCAAGGGCTCCCTTAGCATTCCTGCCCACATGGAGTCCTGTGGGAAGAAAGCAAATAAGTCTAACTTCATGAGCACCTCAAAGCCCCAGGCAGGAAAGGAAAACTGCAGCGGGAACAAAAGGCCAGCCAGGGAGAAAAGCTGAAAGGAGAGCTCACAGCGGTCTCCAAACACTCTGGAGGCGTGAAGCTGAAATGGGGGAAGCTGAGGAAGGAAATATGAAAATCAGGCATTTAGAAAAAGTTACATTTATGATCTTTGAACAAACCTTCCCAGCTTAGAGTTGAAAGGTAGGATTCAGTAGGTCCATTGACGTCAAGAACCTGGCAGCCCTGGAAAGGGAGAGATTTAAATAGTGTCTTTAATGTAATTGCAATAAACAAGAATAGACCTGTTTAAACCCTGAGCACGCACACATTATTGCATCTTAGCTACATTTTTGTGGAAGGAATTAAAAGGTACATGTAAAGATAAGTCGGCTCTTAGGGAGGGAAATGTGGGGGCAGTGGAAGCAGAGCCTCAGTGAGGAAGAGGCTCATGTACCTTTTAATTCCTTCCACAAAAATGTAGCTAAGATGCAATGTGCTGCCCTTGTCACATCTGGTTGACTTTAAAACACTTTTTGTGATTCATTTTATAGATCTTTGAAGCCTACACATAGGGACACTGAGGCAGGATCTGGGTTTTAAAAGCCCATAGATCATTTGCTGCTGACCTACAGAGATCTGACCTGTAGAAATTTTATATCCACAAGTTCAAGCAATTGAAAATCAAAATATTCATTAAAAATTACTTCTAAATTGATTATAAGAAGTTTTTGTCCCTTAGCATCATTCCACAAACAACACAGCATAGCAACAATTACCCACACAGCATATTTTGTGTATTTTCACAAATGCACATTTGTGGGCATTACTAGTAAACCAGAGGGTGGGATAGATTGTGCTAACACTGCAGCATTTTATTTGAGGAAGCTGAGCAGCTGTAGACTTCTATATCTCATAAGAATACACCTTTCCTGTTAGTTCTGTTTTCCTGCAGAACTCTGAACTCTGTGAATGAAAACAGGAAAAGGAGATGTGATGGGAGAGAACTGACAGAGTGGTATCATGGTGACTAGTGACCCAGGAGACATGAACCAGAGTGAGCAAGTCGCTGGAAGTTTCTCAGTCAGGCTCAAGCCTGCCGTCCAGGCAAATCTTTCCTACCCATGACCTTTCAGCTGCTTATAAAATAATTGACTTGGAGGCTTAATATTATAGAAACTGCTGGGCTCTTACATTTAAATTAACCCATAATTCTTATCTATGTTTAGACACATAGCTTGGTAGCTTTGCTCAGTGCAGCAAAGATGAGAATCTTGCTTCCTCTGTGTATCTGGCTGATGTCTGTTTATCTGCATTTCCTCTTCCCAGAATTCTCCTAGTCTGGCTGCCCTACCTCTACTTCCTGCTTAGCTTCTGACCAATCAGGGCTTTATTAAACCAATACAAACAAGAGATCTTTACAGTGTACAAGAGCAATCTCCCACAGCATGAGCAGTGTTTCTAGCACGTGGAGCTGGGCCACTGAAAGAGAACAACACTGTCAACAAAGACAGTCTGTCACTAGCGGGTAGTCCTGATGTCCAGTGAGCTGTCGGAGAAACAGTAAGGAGATGGACTGATATGGATGTTTATAGTTGGAACCCTTTACTGACTCTAAAGATGCTGACTGCATCACAGTTTGTTTCCAGCAATGACCCTGTGATGGACATTGACATGAGTCACAGTCTTTCACTCTTCTTTCAGATACCTCTACGGCCTGGATTTAATAATGAAAAAGTCACTAAGACTAACCAGTCTTTGAGTCCCTCCTTTTTGCTTTTCAGTGTATGTATGAGCATATAGTGTATATGTGTATGCACGTGTGTGTGACTGTATCACAGGTCAGAGGTCAGCTGCAAGGGTGGTTCCTTAGCATGGTACCCACCACCACCACCACTGCCTTGAGACAAGGTCTCCTACTTTTATCTGAGTTTCTCAATTAGAATTCACCTATCTCTACCTTCCCAGAACTGGAATTAAAAGTGCATGCTACCATGTCTGGCTTTTTATAAAGCAGATTCTGAGAGATTAGAGATGGCACTGGGGTCCTTCATGATTACACAGCAAGATGTTTACTAAGGAATCCATTTCCCCAGCCCCTGAGTCTGTCTTCTTTCTTTTTGTTTCGATTCAAAGAAAAGGTCAGAGGCAAAGTACTGAAGCTCCCTTGAGTGTGTACTGGGCAGGAGTCATGGTTCAGGCAGCTCTGTCTTACCTGGTTGCTTGCTAGCACTGAGCTGATGTTTTTCTTAGAATTTACAATCTTTAGCTCCCAGGGAAGGGTGCACCTGTGATTTGGGTAACTACTTATCAAGACTAAAATGCAAATGAAAAGGCAAAAGGCAATGCAGGGAACACAGCAGGGAATAATTAATACTCTTTAGAAAACATTTAACAAAAGAAAGCAAATAATTAACTCTTCCCTATTGGTTTAGAAATTACCTGTGCAGCTCAGAAAGGACATTTTTGTTTGCACGTACATTGTAAAGTGGATGAGGAGGTGGAGGTTCCTGCTTTTGATAAAATATATATGTCAGAAGACTGTGTCACTAATACCAAGGCTATGCAAATATTCTGCAATTTCTATAGTGGCAATTCTGCAAGTAATATTATTCAAAGGAACATAAATAAATCTTTTCTTCTTGTCTCCTACGGGAGCTGCTGTTACAAAGTCACTGAATTGTCTCCTGCCTCCGTTTATGTGGTGACGCAGAGGAACAAGAGATCATTTAGCCTTTCTCCTGCCCTTCCTAGAAAAAAAGAAAACACAGCATCATTTCTGAGTAAAATTTATTTCTGAACTTGCCTTCATTGTCATGTCTACCTTTACTTTCTCTATCTGTTCTAAATGATATGGTTGGCACGGTTGCCTGAGGTCTCCCAATGTGCCTTGTCTTAAGATGTCTGTCCTGGCCACTTTTTAAAAATGATTTTGTTCACTATCATTATTTGTGTGTAATGGATCATATGTGTCATGGTGTGCACGTGTGTGTGTGTGTGTGTGTGTGTGTGTGTGTGTGTGTGTGTGTGTGTTTCTAGGTCAGAGGTCAACTTTATGTAGTCACTTCTCTTCTATTTGTACATGGGTTTCTTGGATGGAACTCACTTCCTTCAGCCTTACACTGACTGCCAGGCAGCAGGAACCTTTACCTGCTCAGCCATCTTGTTGGCCTCTGATCATTTTTTCCCCTAGATAAAGTCCATTGGGTTAAAGGTTCTCCTAAATTATGATTGCCTTGAGTTCAAGTAAGAGACTTGCCTTCAAACAATATCCAAAGCCCCCCTCACTGTGGACTTTTGCCTCTCATCAGCCAGGCTTCAGGCTGTTGCTAGGTTTCCTGTTCACCAGTTTTGCTGTTCATGTTGGTTGTTTCTGAGCTGGTTCTGTCATTGGTTGAAGTCAGAGTGGAGACGGAATGCTTTTTCTAGCTCTTGTAGCCTCAAGCAAGTTGTGCTGCACCCTTGAGTTTTTCATTTTTTCATCTCTACAGTTGAACTAACAATAATGTTCTATAAAGTTGAAGGGAAGCCAAATGAGCTACTGAAAGTCACCTGACCCCACAGCTGAAGCATGAGGACTGCCAATAAGCTGTGATCATTGAGCAGGTGACAAGGAAACAGAGCTGTCTAGGTCAACAAGGGATGTTGCTATGAATGCTTATTTCATGTCATCAATGATGGCTCCAGAGATCTCTCACAAACACAATGGCCTTCTTAACAGTACATCATGAGGAGCAGTGGCACCCACCAGAGGGGCCTGGCCACCTACTGTGGTGCACTGAAGGCTTTAATGCCATGCAGCTTTACCTTTTACTTACTATCAAAGATAATGCCCATTTAAGCAAAGTGAAACAAAGAGAGAAAAGAGCTGAAAGCCTAGATTTTTCGAAGATAGACTTGAGTTTTCCCATGAATCCAACCAGTGCTCACAAGAGGAAATTGAGTCAAAGTGTGGACACAGTGGAGAAAGGTTTCAAACTGCCCTGTGGATGTGGAGGGTGTGTCGTATATGCTTTCTCTGTCATTCTTATGTTTGGAAGCAAAGACAAAAGCAAAGGAAATTAGAAGTCGCTGATCAAGTTCTGGCTACTGATGCTGATTGCTAAGAATGTTGGCTCCTGGCATGAACCGTGGCAGTCAGTAGAGCCCTGGCTGGCTGCTGCAGGTTGTAGATTAGAGTTCCAGCTTTTCATGTGGCCTGGCCCTTTTTCCAGCTGCATATTCAAGGTCATAGGAAGGATGGCAACATCCACCTAAGCATTCACCCCTACCCACTGTCTCCCTATAAATTGGTTTTTCTGGTAGGTGTGTAGGAATCCATACTGAGAACCATGATAGATGTCCCCTATATATGCTTAATGACGTGAAATGCCAGTGCCCACTGAGTGCCTGGCACACACTGAGTGTGGAGAAACATTACTGAATGTACAAGCATGACTTATCAAAATAAGGTGGTTTTAGTCATCCAGAAAGTCTTAGAGCTGACGACTAACATTAAAGATTGGAAATTTCAGGAAAAAGTAATTTCCATCAGTAGAAATCAGAATCTTGTGACTCCCCTCTTCCCCATAAAAGCTACTCAACATTGTCAGGAAAGGCTCATGGAAGTTAACTCTAGCAGTGACCCTCCCTCAAAGCCAGTTTAGTACCCAGTATCAATTTGGCATCCTTTGTGACATGGCTTTTGTAATAGTTGAGAATATTCTTTATGAAAATAACACTAAAAAGCCCACACCCAGATATGGAGGATTTGATGATGATTGTAATATCAATACTCTTAGCTGGTGTAGCTTGTTGAATATACACATGGACACATATTGCTTCTATTAACAATTTTTTTTAATGTTTCACTGAGTTTTTTTTGAAGGCTTATCAGACCCAGGCAATGCATCTGTTTTAAAAGTTATATTATCAATGATTCACTTAGGTTAATTTTATGGCCCTACTTTCTGGCTTACATATTTTAATTGGAAAAAAATCTTATTCTTAATACAAAATTCTACATTCACAAAACAGCTAGAAGACTTGCTCTGCAGAATAATGAACTCTCAGTGCTGCTGGGCATTTCCTGACTTTGAAAGTTAGCTAGCCTGGCATATTCAGTAACTAGCAAGAGACCTTGTTTCAAACAGTGAAAGAAGGATTTTAACCAAATATACCCAAGATGGTCCTTTGGCCTCCACATATGAAATTTCAGTTAATTTAAATTCAATATGTTAATTGCATACAGCATCATGAGTATTCAGAATGTATGTCTACCTGTATGTGTTTATGCATATTAATATATGTATGTAAATACACATGTATATGTATCAATCCAGGATTATACTTGCCAAGGAGAAACCCAGGGCCTTGATTTTTCAGGAAGAGAATATCATCAAATAATTTTTGAGTCTCCTGAATCTCCAAATAATGAATATTCTTCACCTAGATAAGTGTTCCCAAAGGCCTGTGTGCTAAAGACTTGGTCTTTAGCCAGCAGTCAAGATAAGGTGGAACCCTCAGACACCCAGGCCTGGTGGAAAGCAGTCAGTCACTACATATTCGAAGGGAATCTTGGTGCTGAGCCTCCCACTTACTATCCTTTACTTCCCCGATGCCATAAGCATCTTGTTCTACCACCTGCCCCCACCATCAGGGCCCCTCACAGGAGAGCCCAGGGCAGTGTGTCCAACACACTACCAACTAAAACCATGAGCCAAAATATACTTTCTTCCTTTAAGTTAAGTTACGTTGGAAATTTTGTCATGGTGACAGGAAGCTGAGTAGTATCCACTTAAAGCCAACCTAGACATAAGCCTACAGGTCATCAGGAATTCAGGTCATCTGCTTCAGCCTTGGGGCATCAATGCTGGTTGCTATAACCTACTAATGATGATTGAAGATAATACCTCAAGGGAGGCCCTGCTCTGCTTTTACCATCTAGAAACAAAGGCATGGGATATTCCTAATACTCTTATTAATGCAAAGTCAATGGTTTATTTACCTTTTAGTGGGTATTTTTAAATGTAGGGGTTAAAAAACTATTCAATTGCTTCTATCTGGATAACACTTTAGCTAAACAAATAACAATATCAATCAAACCATTTTCACAATCTGATGCCTGTTGATTCCTGCTCTTGCCTATCTGTTTTTCCTTTATTTCTCCCTGTCCCCACCCTATAATATTTAATTTTCTCCCCTCTCTCTTAGCCTCCTCAGCTCCATCACTTGGGTTTCAACCCATATTTGGGTTTGCATTGATTAACTCTTGCTTCTAAATCCTTATTTATCAACTTCTGAATCAATTCTGACAAAGGGTCAAGAAGCATGAATTGCCATTCTGTGATCTTCTCAGAGCAGTATTTCAGTTTTCCAAATCCCTGTGATGCCCTCCTAGGGTATACTTGAGTATAGCTCCCAGGTGTGTCTGAGGTATTTTACCTCAGGTAGACGTCTCCTGCAGATGTAGAATCACATACACAGAGGGGGCTGAGAAGTTGGCTCTAGGCCCTTCTCTAAGTGTAGAATTACCTGTCAGGGTCTCAGAGATTCACCGCAAACAGATGTAAAATGGCAGACTTTAGATGTTTTAGTTTTGAGTTATTTTTAGTTAGCATTGTCATTTCTGTAGTGCTTGCATGGAACACTAGGAAAACAGTAAGAGAGATTGCTAAAGAAAAAATATGGTTCACTGTTTCAAACACAGAAACAAAAAGCAGGTGTAAGTAAAGGACAGAACACAACTTGGGGACATTCTCTAAGAAAAGAAAATCATTTAGGAAAGCTTCTCTCTCTTCTCAATTATACCAGAACTCTCCTAGACAGCATCCTTCATCAGTAACAAGCTTTGCCACATACAAGTGACAGGACTTTACTTCTGCATGGGCATTTTATTCCTGAGATTCTCTTAAATTGCTCCCCTATTGTTTTTATTCATTTTAAGTCCCAACCACAGATCCCCCTCACTCCTCTTCCTGAACACCCTTCTCAGTCTCTCCCCACCTCCTCTAAAAAGGTAAGGCTTCCCATGGGGAGTCCCTGGTACATTCAGTTGAGGAAGGTCCAAGACCCTCCCCTGCATCAAGGCTGTACAAGGTGTCCCTCCATAGGTAATGATCTTTACAAACCCAACTCATGCACCAAAGATAGATCCTGATCCCACTGCCAGGGGCCCCTTAAATAGACCATGCTACACAGCTGTCTCCCATATGCAGAGGGCCTCATTTGGTCCTGTGCTAGCTCTACAGCTGTTGATCTAACTTTCATGAGTTCCCACTAGCTTGGTTCAATTGTCTCTGTAGATTTCCCCCTCATGATCTTGACTCCCCTTGCTCATATAATCCTTCTTCCCATTCGTCAACTTTGGACTCTCAGAGCTTGGTCTGGTGCTTGGCTGTGGTTCTCTGCATCTGATTCCATCAGTTACTGGATGAATGCTCTTTGATGATGGAGTATTCATCAATCTGATTACAGGGGAAGGCCAGCTCAGGTGCCCTCTCCACTATTGCTACTAGTCTCTAAGCAGGGTTTATCCTTGTGGACTGCTGGGATGGACAGTTGCTAAGAGGAGCTCTGGGTATACTAAATTGACTCAACAGAATTCTTCTTAAGGCCAGGTGAAGGATCTAGACAAGGGTATAGGTGGACTACATCATGTTCCATTGGTTAATGGAATCATTGCTAAAATGGAGTATCAGGATTCTTGCAAAAATGCCCTATGCAGGCCCAAGGCCAAGGTCAAGGAGAAGACTTTGCCAAAATGAGGGTGTAGCCAGAAATTTCTGTGCCACCAGAAACTCCCAAATACCCAATACACCAGAAACAGCCAATTCCCAAATAATTGACTCAGAGGTTTAGTATTATAGTAACTGCTGGGCCACTAGTTCAGGATTATTACTTACTAGTTCTTACCCTTAATTTAACCCATAATTCTTATCTATGTTTAGCCACATGGCTTGGTACATTTGCTCACTCCAGCATTCTCATCTTGCTTCCTATGCGTCTGGCTGCTGACTCCTCTCTGCCTTTCCTCTTCCCAGAATTCTCCTATCTTGTTATCTCACCTCTACTTTACCCAGCTATTGTTAATAAACATTCACCATTTTATTAAACCAATACAAGTGAACAATCTTTGCAATGCACAAGAGTATTATCCCACATGAGAGTCAGCAGGATGTGTATAAAGCTTGATCAAAAAGAATTTGTCAGTCTTTGAGAACAAGCTTATTCTGACTCAAAGTTTTATTGATTTAAATCCATGATGAATTAGTACTATAGTACCACAGAACATTAGTAGCAGGAAGGCAAGGTGATAATCAACAACCACATCATGGATAGGAAATACAAGATAGGAAAAGGAAGACCCAGGGGTCACACAAGTTCAATAGCATTTCTTCAAATTCCTGAAGGTCTTCTACTAGGCCTTCCTACTAAAGGCTCCACTTCACCTACTGTAAAGTAGTAGTAAGTCATTGACACACAGGCCTTTGGGGAGATGACAGATTTGAAGTCACCTAAGAGACACACCTCTAGGAGTGTGTTTGTGGACTTTCTGGAGAGTTTCAATGGAGGGAGGTATGCCCACTCTGAATGTGGCAGCACACCCATGGGCTAGGATCATAAACTGAAGAAAATAAAAGCCAGTGTGAACCAGAATTTTCTATCGTCTTTTTGCTCTGAGGTCCCAAACCTACGCTTTCCTCACCATGAACTCTGCAGTGCTTCCTAGTTGTGGTGGACCATGACTTCTTGAATCACGAGCCAAAATAAATTATCTCCCCTCAAGCTGCTTTCTGTTGGGTCACAATACTGAGAAAAGTAGCTAATACATGAAATACCTAGATTCTAACAATAACAATAAGAATTTATAGAGAAAAGCTAGAAAATCCCTTTTACTTTTCTTTACTTACCTGTTTTTTTTTCTAGACCATGACAGACGACAGAGATTGTTCTGTCTGGAGACTTACCTCTCATAGCTGCACTTTTAATTTTTGAGCGAGTCGGCTTATAAGTATAGAACAAACAAGTAAAAGGACAAATAGCAAGTAGTAGACAGAGAGCAGAACATAGCACAGCAGCCAGAAGCAATAGTCGGCTCACCCCCGCCATGGGATACACAGTAGTGACCTCAATTGGAAATGATTTACCACCTAGCTAGTCTCAAAGGTACAGCCTTTCTAATATTGTTCACCTGTTTTCTGTCCTCCTTTCTTTTTATCACAGGGTCAGGGAACCAGCCTGTTTCCAGGATGAGAAATCTCAGAGGCACTTTGATAAACACAAATCTAAGACAAAGGGTCCTGCCTTATTCTCAGAGTCTGCTCCCAAGAAGCACAAATAGCTCATGACAATTTACCAACAATTTATGTCATAGAAATAAGAATACACCAATAGATAGCCTTGATGTCAGTGAACTTGGAATTTGCAGAAAGAGTCTGACTGCAGAAGAAATAGCTGAAGGAATGGGGCATGTCTACACTGACACCAGGAAAGGAATAGACAGGATGTTGAGATAAATGATGCTGGAACAGTGAGAGAGACAGGGTCAATTGTGCCACAAAGGAGGGACTCTCTAAAGATACAGGACATGAACCTGTGGGATGGAAATTATCATTGATAACGAGATGGCAGGGCTGGATCCCTGGAAGAATGGAGGACTTGTAGAACTTTCCTGGCTTGGCTTGTCTAGGAACTTAGGAATAAGGGAATCCTTGAGTAACCAGCAGCAGCACAGTGGGGTGAGAACCCAGCAGAGGCTCCACATTCTCTCAGCTCTCTTCCTTCTTTGTCACTGTGGAGTCTCTCCTCCTCCTCCCCACCCCACCCTGAGCCTTCAGTGTCCTCAAACATGTCAAGAACTTCATCTCCCTGCCTTCTCTGCCTCAGTAACATGTCCTCCATGTCATGTGACTCTAAGCTACAACCATCTGCTTCATTATGGATGTTTTCTTACTATTTGAAGAACCTTCCCCCTAAAAAGAATGCTATGACAAGACATAGTAACAATGTTTGTTTAGTCTCCCCTCCAAAGCATCTCTCTTGCAGCCTTTATTTCATTGGAAGTGAAGTGAAGGATTTAGATCAAAGCATCTCAATTGTCTGTGACTAGGTCTCTTTGATCTGTGCATGGACCAGGGATGGAATGAGGCATGACTAAAGATAGCATGTGAGAAGAACAAGGTTCACAACCTCTAGAGAGGCAACTGGTCAACCACACAGACGGATTTGGGGAGGCCCACACAATGATGATATCTCCCTCTTAAACCAGGACTCTGGGGGGCACAGACAGTTGTAGATGTTTTAATTTTAAGATATTCATGTGAAACCCAAGAAACAATGTCATCTAAGCAGTTGTTAAGTGGCAAGCTTGATGATAAAGGGAACAGGTGTACTACTGTGTGTATGCTGACCTCACACCCTGGCCTGTCCACAAGCCAGCGTCCTACCTCATCATTCCTTCGGGTAATCTCTGTAAAGGTGTTGGCAGTCAGGCATAGGTCCACTTTTTTCTTTCCTCTCTGTTTCTGTCTTTGTCTCTATAACACACACACACACACACACACACACACACACACACACACACACCACTTCATCCAGTCTTTGTCTTGTTTTCTTTCTCTCTTTCAAATTTTCTGTGGTTTGATTGTTTTTATTGTATGAAGGGTACAGCCCAGGACCTAACATGTGCATAACAAGCACCCTACCAGTGACCTTCATACATCTTCTTTTCTTTTTGGAGAACCAAGTTGGAGCATGTATTCTGTGTCCTAACTGTGAATTTTGCTTTATGAGCTAGCATGCATTGCTCATTATTTCCCAGTCTGCTCTGTACCTCTCTCTTATCCAAGTTTATTCCTTTCTTAGCAGCCACCATTCATTTCCTTAAAATCATATTTTGTTTCCTGACCCTAACCATGAAAGGCAAGGAGCAGAATGCTTACAACAGCTCCAAGGAAAATGTGGGCACAGCTCCTGCAGCCTGGGCATTGTTCTGGGCGTGGACTCCTGGTTAAAGCCTGGAGCAGCCCTCAGCAGGCAGCAGGCTGCTTGCTGCTCACATGGAGGTGATTAGGTTGTAGTCACCCTCACCCTCCATAAAGGAACCAAATGACAAAAAGACAGATGAAGTCTTCAGAGCAACAATGGAGGACCAGATATCCAGCACCACCCAGAGACCCAGAATGGCTTCATAACAAGACAGGGTCTGACTTTGCAGTTGAATGCTCATGATGCAACTCATTTCTTCAGGTTCCACTTCAGGCACCTCTGACTTTGACCTCTTCACCTTGCTCCCTTGTTTCCTGTATCCATTTCCTGTTCTCAGGCTTGGCACTTCCTCCTATTGCCATGGCTCCTGCCTATGTGTTGCATCAATTATCCTGAGCTCCCAAGCCCCCGTTCAGGGCATCCCTCTAAGCTCCCCTGCTTGATCACCCATCATTCTTGGTGCTATTACCCAATTTCATATTCTCACCCCATGTCTCTTGCTGGTCAGTCTCAAAAAAGTGGGTTGTTTGTTTCTCACCAGTGATGTGGCCACTGTAATTATTGTGAGAAAATAAAAAGAAACCCACTCAAGTCCTAATTAGGGGAGTTGAAAAGCCCTAAGGGGGCTTGCAGTAGATTTTCTCATAAACAGTTCCCTTTCTAGAATCTCTCAGTGGCCCAGGCAAACTTTGTGCTCTTATAATTTTCCTGTCTTAGCTGAAGATGAGACAAGGGTTTTGGTTATGGTCATCAGAAGATAGCTACAGTTTAATTCTTCCTCATCACCTCTACTGTTCAGCTCATCACTGGCTCCTGATAAAGCATCAGTGCCTCAGATACCCAGAACAGTAACAAACCAAGGACGCTCACTCAGTGCACGACTGATAGGTAAGCACCCCTGCACAGTCCCTGAAAGGGTTTCTAAAATTCTATCAACTCTTCCTCTTTCCTTTGCTGCCTGCCTAGCGCAGGCAATGTCAAACCATTGCAGTCTCCGCCTTCTTGTTCTACACCCTACAGATTAATGTTTTTACTTGTGAGGAACATCTCTCTTTATTTGAAAGTCTACCCAGGATCTGTGTTTGGAAATAATATATGGCTGTCTTCAGCATTTCTATGTGCTCGAGAGGTTCAAAATAATAGGCAGTTATAACTGTCTTCTTATAATTCAAACGGGGCACCTTCAGTGGCTATATAAGTAATATCTCTAAACTATTACATGTATATAATTTGTGGACTATTCTATGACCGAGGTCACAATAGCAAGCTGCTGCTGAAACACCAGTAAGTTACTGGCCAGGCATTGTGTTCTGCAGCTTCCCTGGAGCCCTCAATCCTGGGTGACCACCGACAGTGCCCACCTCCTCCTGTTAGGCCCCTCAGCAATTCTTCCAATCAGTATTTGATCATCACTCCAAGGCTTCAACCCTACCTCCATGCTACTGATGTCCCGCATGGTGCCTCTGCCCAGATTCCTTCCCAGCTCTAAGTTCAGTTCATAACTGCCCTCACACTCTCCACCTAATCTTGACTTTGCAAATAAACATGGACAACATTTTTAATCCCCCTCCTTCCCTCACCATCAGCCCTGTCTCCCCACTTGGTTCTTCGACCATTTCACTTCAAAGCTGCAGCATTGTTCATGTCTCTCTTTCCTTCTCCTTCCTAGTCCATACAGACAATCCCTGAGTGGTGAGAAGTCCTCGATGTTTATCCCACAGATGGAGTCACCTCACTGAAGTGGACAGTGGAGTATGACATCAGCCATCTGCTCAGGGACTGATAAGCCTTGTGACTTGATTGCTTCTAGCTTATTATTGTCATTAATTCCCATCTCTATTTAGAGATCATATTTCTAAATTACTCCACCTCCCAGCACTCAGGCATTTCCAGGAACTCTCCTCACCATGTTACAAAAGAGTCTCGTTGATTTCATTCCCATCCATCGAAAGGTCTTCCAGTAATTTCTTTGGTCTCACCCAGCAACCAACTGACATTTTTGGCTATTCTCCAAACAAGACTTACATTTCTCATCTCTGTGTCTTTGTGAATGTTTTTGTTCCTGCTTGGTACCATATCTAACCTATTACATATTTAAAGATATAAAACAGTCAGATAGATACAAAGATTAATTTGTAGTGTCTAAAGAGGAAAGAAACCTATGCATGTAGAGGTGGCAAAATGAATAACACCATATTTACTAAAACCATATGCAGACATTAAATATTATATGCTCAGGAAACAGTTAATAAAAAATCAGTTTTCAAAACTATATGTATGGGAAGATATCTGAATGTATAATGACATTAATAATGTACATCTCAGCATGTCTACAAATAACAGCAAAAGCTAGTGTAGGCTCGAATAGATCCAAGTTGAGTGTGTGTGTGGGTGTGGGTGTGTGTATGTGTGTGTGTGTGTGTGTGTGTGTCTGTGTGTCTGTGTGTCTGTGTGTGTGTGTGTGTGTAAGCCAGAAAACAACTTGAATATCTCAGTGACCTCTTGGTGTCATTCCTGAGTACTCTCCATCATTTGTTGGTTTGTTTGTTTGTTTGTGGCAGGGTCTTCAGAGTTCAGTTGTTTTATGTAAGAAAAAGTTCACGGCCATATTATGTGGCTCTTTCACCTTCATCCTCATGTCTGGGGTATTGTGTTCACAAGGGAGAGAAAATTTCATCTTCCAGGAAGCAGAGAGTAGGAAGACTGTCAGTGCACAAGGCAGAGAACAAAGTGGCTCCTTGGGCTGGACCCCGCCTGGTTGGCCTCCCTAGCCCCGACTCTCACCTTCCAGGCTCCTGGACATGTCTAACTGGCAAAAGGAGGTTCTGATCGAACACTGAACCACCCAATCATGCTTACCTGGATACACCTGAGGAACTAGCATGCAGAAAATTGCTAATCAGTTACAGTATTAGGAGGTTTTGTATGTGTAGTTTTTATAGAAGCAAACCAGAGAAAAGAAACTTTTACTAAAAATGTTTTTTTAAAAAGGAAAGAAAGAAAAAGAAACTACCCACTGTCACACTCTATCACAAGGTCATTCCTCAGCCTGTCATAACGCCTTATTTTAATAAATTATTATGGTTTTTTTTGCCTCAAGTAACTTGAAAAATAAAACAGATTTTAAATAAGAATTTAAATTGCTTGTGTGTCCATGACAAAATGACACAGCCTTTGAAAAGCTTGTTTCCTGTGCTATGAAACAGGGGCTTTATTATGGATTTTTATGGAACGTGGGTAGAAATTAAATGAAAAAATGTCAAGGATGCATAGTAATTTCTCCTAGCTACTTCTCTTCCTCATGGGAATTCACAAAACACAGTATTTGTCTAGTGATTCCTCTATGTTGCCTTCTATGGTAGCTGGCGGTGAAGCTGCAACTTCTCAGCTTTTTCCTATGAAGATGATGATATAATTGTTTTTATTACCCATAGAATACAAAAGAGCCTGTAGCCCTCAATATACGACCAATAATAAATAGGTTAAGGTTGCGTTGCTAATTTATTAATTGAATTCTCCATTGCAGGATAAGTGCCAGGCGCCTGCGCGGTCCTCCCCACCACCCTTGGGCTGCAGGGTGGGTAATGAGCTGGGCCTGTCTCCAGGCTCCTGTTTCTGGTTGATCACTGGGAGAAGTGCTGACAGATGCTGGTTTCACAACCCTCATCAGGGAGCCACAGGGGTCCTGGGTCTTCTGGAACACTGGCAATACCACAAGCTGAGAAGATTTTGTTTTTATTCTTTCCAAGAAAAATTTTTAAAAGGGAAAAAAAATACAATCACAAGTTAAATTTAAACCGCCAACTTAAAAAAAAAAAATTACCCAAATGACTTCTTTTTCACTTTGTTTTAGTAACATAATGAGTATAAATGGAAAAAAAGATGCATCAAACTTCTGTTTAAGAGACTGAGAGCCCTAGGGAGAGGATGAGTCTGTCACCCTGACAAATAACCCACTTGCAGCCTATAGTCTCTTTAAGTCACAGGCAAACCTTATGGTGTGCTTTAAAAAAAATAAAAAAATAAAAAAATCTGGCCATCTAGAAAAATAGCCCTCAAGTCAAAATTATAAAAAGAATATATATTAGTCACTATTATTAACATTCTCCAAGGTAGCATATGTGTGTAATCATTCTCTTCTAGAAGTTTCTAGTTAGATGCGTTGATAATGACCTTTCCCAAGCTTCATTCTCCCTTACTCTCTAGCTTCACGGTTTGGAAGGCCTGGGCCTGTGAAAGGTCCCCATGGCATTTGAGAAATAAAGCCATTGTGTCAATGGCAGTGTGAACTGATCTGACGTCATGCGGAGAGTCAAGATGTGCTCTCACCTGTTTCTAAAGCATACTCTAAAGAATATATGTGTGTCTGCTTGGATTCCATTATGGCATAAACATAGATAATAAGATCTTTAGTTCATTGTTTGAGGAGATGAGTTTTAAGTCAAGCTACTATCCTTAAAAATTCAGCTATGCGTTATTTGATTTGTCTACTCTAATGAAACAAAGTGAGTTGAAGTGATTTCTTTTATTGTAAGACTCCCTTGTACCTATGGTGCTAATACCACTAACAATAGAAGGGTGATGAAGAGTAGTCCTCACTCTGGAGCAGGGGGCAGCTGAACTCTGCACCTGGCCACACCCACAGCTCCTGCTGCTGCTGAGGGTATCTGCAAGGATCCCTACTGCGACCCCGAACTGAGTGAACTGAGCAAACCAACTGCAGGGGTCTCTGAGGGGCGGATTCGAACCCTGACCAGAGGTAAGGAGGGTTCGGCAGGCCTCAGCGCCTGTATCCTGGCCTGGGAGGGAGAGTTGAGCTCTCATTGCTTCCGGTTCCGTCGCCGGGACCGGTGCTCTCTGAGGCGTCCCAGCACACTCTGGAGCAGGGGGCAGCTGAACTCTGCACCTGGCCACACCCACAGCTCCTGCTGCGGCTGAGGGTATCTGCAAGGATCCCTACTGCGACCCCGAACTGAGTGAACTGAGCAAACCAACTGCAGGG
>PVIH01007186.1:0-102974 GCA_004025045.1 Sigmodon hispidus
GGGGAACACTCCTCCATTGTTGGTGGGAGTGTAAGCTTGTTCAGCCACTTTGGAATACAATATGGAGGTTTCTCAGAAAATTGAGAATCAATCTCCCCAAGGACCCAGCAATACCACTTCTGGGTGTATACCCTAAAGAGGCACATTCACACTCCAAAGGTATTAGCTCAACTATGTTCATAGCAGCATTATTTGTAATGTTTCCAAGAACCTGGAAACAACCTAGATGTCCATCAACTGAAGAATGGATTAACAAACTCTGGTACATCTACACAATGGAATACTACTCAGCAGTAAGAAAAAATGATATCCTAAAATTCACAGGCAAATGGATGGATTTGGAGAATATCCTCCTTAACGAAGTATCACAAACTCAGAGAGATAAGCAGGGGATGTACTCACTCACTAGTGGTCTCTAAACAAACAAACAAACAGGAAAAAAGGCAAACATGCCCAAGAAGCAAACCACAACCACTGAACAGCTTGGGATCAGAAACACCCTGGACTGACCCTTCAAACCCCAGTCCATGTATAGGAACACCTGACTCACTCTTAAGGGAGGGGGGACAAAACTGGATTTGGCTGGGAGTGAAGATGGATCCAAGCATTATTGGGCCAGTGTGACCATAGGACTGTCGGCTCCCTGCCAAGGGAAGGGATGGGGAGTTGCAGAGAAGAAAAATGACCGGATGTGTTGGGACGGGGAAGAGATCTTGAATAAGGATATACAGGGATGGAAAAAAAAATTCAGAGGGAAAGCTAAACACAGAGAAAATATATGTGTAGCAATCTTATTTGCATTTCCACCCTTGATAAGCCATGCTTATGATTATTATCCTCTGTATAGTTATTGTTGAGTCTTCTGCATTTTTAAATTCTTTTTACTGTTTTTTTTTTGATAAATACAAAATAAAGAAGGGAAAAAATTTTTATTAGCAACCTTCTTTGGTGTTTTAATAAAAAATTATATTTGTCTTGTAAAGTTTTTTAGTGTCTTAAAATTTTACTTTAGCTCATCTATGCAGTTCCAATATTTTTTGGAAATTTATTTACAAATATATGCAGGTCCTTCACTTTTTGACCTTGGTTTTGTAATTCACAGGAAAAGGACTTACAAAGAAGCATAAAAATCACTATAGCAATATGTTTTCTGTTTGATTTTATGATATTGAATATTATATGCAGTGGTAAAAGATCTTGTATCAATCAAATTCAATTTTTGTCTTCCAAAATTATCTGATATAGTTTTGTTAGCAGTGCTCTTCTTATTGTCTAGAGACATGTCTCAAAGATTTCAAGATGTAAAGGTTCCTCTCACTTTTGTTGATGTCATAATGCTTTACATGTAAATAATGTAGATATAAATATTATTATTTTAAAATATGCTATAACTCTTATATTGAATATTTGTCCATCCCTTATGATAGATTCATTTGCTTTTTCACTGCTTCAATTTCTAGGAACTTTCTTGTGAGAGTCATATTAAAAAGGATATTTCTTCTCTTTATTGCCAATAAGCAAGAAAGCATATGATACACATTTTAATTTTTTCTATTTCTGTCTCTGTCTCATTTTTCTTCTGTCCTTCTCTCTTCTTCTTCTTTATTTCCATCCTTCCTTTTTGCCTCCTCCTCCATGGTGGTTTGAAAGAAAAAGATACACAAAGGAAGAGGCACTATAGGAAGTGTGGCCTTGTTGAACTAGGTGTGGCCTTGCTGAAGGAAGTGTGTCACTGTAGGGGTGAGATTAGAGTTTCTTTTGCTCAAGCTTTGCTCATTATGAGAGGCAGTTGACTTCCTAGTAGAATGTTCAGCACTTTGTTTTCCTGCAGTCGGCTATGTCCCAATAGGGTGATAAAAACTGAAATGTAATAATAGGTTTCTGCACAGCCTAGACCCAAAATCTGGACCAGCTCCCAAATAATCACAAAAAAATCTTTTATTATTTACATGCTGTTTGTCCTATGGCTCAGGCATATTGCTAGCTAGTTCCTGCATTCTAATTCAACCCATTTTCATTATCCTGTTTTGCCACCTGGCCTGTGGCTTAACTATGTCTCTATATCTTGCTTCTTGGGCAGCTGAATCACTTCTCTTTTGACTCTGTCCTCCTTCCTCTATCTATGCTCCAATTTCCCTACCTACTTCTAAGATACCTGCCATAGGCTAAGACAGTTCCTTTGCTAACAAATCATATTCAAAACATACAGAAAGACATCCCACATCATTGAACCACTGCAAATGAGTCCCATTAAATAATTTTCCCTCATAAAAATTATCATGACCATTGGTGCATCTTCAGAGCACTACGAACCCTAAATAAAACACCACATACATGCTGTTTTTTTTTTTTTTCAGAATCTCATATAGCCCAGTCTAGCTTCA
Source organism: Sigmodon hispidus (assembly GCA_004025045.1). NCBI lineage: Eukaryota > Metazoa > Chordata > Mammalia > Rodentia > Cricetidae > Sigmodon > Sigmodon hispidus. The sequence goes on from PVIH01007186.1 coordinate 2,385, forward strand.
CTCTCCCTCCGTACTAATTTCAGAATCTGTCTTCAATAGATAAGTGTTCTACCAACTCAGACTTATTCTTTAGAATTCAAAATCTCTGTCTCTTTTTTTAACCTATACAGTAATAAAGGTTCTCTTTTCTCTAAAATTTATAAAACATAAAAAATAAAATCTAAAGTATAGGCTCAGCTACAGATGAAGAAAGCACAGTGGGCCACAGCTAATGTCCACAGATGCACTATGGCCACAACAAATTTCTTCTAAGCCACCCTTCTACAATCAAATCAGTTTTGTTTTGTTTTGTGTGTTTATTTGTGTGTGTTTTAAATCACTTTATTCACCCATCATTTTTCAATGAAAAAAGAATATTTTTGCTTAAAGTTCACTAATGAGTGAGTACATTCCTTGCTTATCCTTGTGGGTTTGTGAGATCTCACTCAGGAGGACATTCTCCAAATCCATCCATTTGCCTGCAAATTTTAATATATCATTTTTTCTTTTTACTCTGAGTACTACTCCACTGTGGAGATGTACCACAGTTCATTCATCTGTTCCTCAGTTGACTGACATGTAGATTGTTTCCAGGTTCTTGTCATTAGGAATAAGGCTGCTATGAACATAGTTGACAAATGCTTTTGGGGTGTGAATGTATGTCTTTAGGGCATATACCCAAATAATACATGTTTATAATTCTCATGACCATATGGGATTTTTTATTTTTTTTACATCTCTTATATACTTTTAAATCTTATTTGCTATCTAACATGCTTGCAAAATCTTTATGTATGATGCTAGCATAAAAGGATATTAAACTTAGATGCATCTAAGTTAGGAAGGAAAGACCATGTGTGTGTATATAGTGTAATAGTGTGGAATCCTGGTGCAGGACAGTATTTTAGAGTCCAAGTAGTGTGTGAATTGTTCTGACAAAAAAAGGAATAAGAATGAAATATCCACATGTGCTTGTAATAGCAATAGAAAAGAATATGGATTGTCACAAATAAAGCTGCAAAGGAATATTTTTGTTTATATGACGTTGTGACAGCCAAAAGAAACAAACACTCTCAAAGTACTAAGAATTAATGAGGATGTGTGAAAACAGTACTGAAATATACATCCACATGCACATTGGTGAAGAAAACCTTTTTGGAATATATACTGTCTATCTTTCTGGGTCTGTGCTACCTCACTCAGGATGATATTCTCCAGATTCATCCATTTTTGCCTGCAATTTTCATGGCATAATTTTTTTAATCCTTAGTAGTACTCCATTCTCTAAATGTACAACAATTTTTTAATCCAGTAGTTGAAGGGCATCTGGGTTGTCTCAGGTTCTAGATATTACAACAAAAAATACTGCTATAAACATTGTTCACCTAATGTCCTTGGAGTAAGAATGTGCATCCTTTGGGAATATGCCCAATAGTAGGATTGCTGGATCATTAATATGTACTCATTCATAAGTGGATTTTAAACATAAAGCAAAGATAAGCAGGCTACAATCCACAACCCACAAGCAGCTAGGTCAAAAAAGAGACTATAAAGAGACATCCATGCATCACCCTGGGAAGGAGAAATAGGGAAAATCTCCTGAGTAAATTGGAATCACATTGGGGACTGATCAAGGAGAAGTGGGAAGAGATCATGAGAGAATGTGATGGTTGAGTCAGAGGAGCAACAAAGAGGGAGAACAAAGAAATAGAAATCTTGATAGAGGTGCCATTGAGAGGATAGAGAGAAACCTGGTGTTAGGTAAACATCCAAGAACCCACAAGGTGTTGCTGACAAAGACTCCAAGAAATAGTGGAGAGGGTACCTAAACAGGACTTTTCCTATAATTAAATGAATGGCCACCCTAACTGTCTTTATAGAAGCTTTATCCAGCAATAAATACAAGCAGAGATCTATAGCTAAGTACCAGGTTGAGCTCCCAGTCCAGCTGAAGAGAGAAAAAGGAGATAGTATATGAGCAAAGGGATCAGGATCATGAAGAGGATACTCACAAAGCATGGCTTAGTACCTTTTCTCATTGCAGTATTTCACTTTCTTTTCTCTGTGTCTCCGGTCATCTCTGTGTTGTGTCTTTGGGGGCTCTCTTTGGTGGCTCTCTGACAGCTGTGTCTGTTCTTCCTTTACTCAGAAATTTCTTAGCCTAATAGCCCCACCCACACTTCCTGTTTGTTTTTGGCTAATCAACATTTTATCAAATCCATAGGTGGGACAAATATTTACAACATTACCAGCATAATCCAACTACATTTTCCCTTTTTCTGTCTTTAAAGTAAGAACCCCAAATCTAATATCATTTTTATGCCATTATCTATAACAAATTTTACCCAACACTGTAAATAAATGCAAACATCCATAATCTATTGTTGTAAAAGGTTTCCTGGGCCTATTTGGGCCAGAGGTTTGGACTTTGCCCGCAGCGGCATTTTTCCCCACAGAAATGAATCAGACGCTTATATTAATTTCATACTGGTTGGCCTATGTCTGAAGCACATTACTAGCTAGCTCTTTCATCCTAATTCAACCCATTTCTTTTATTCTATCTGCCACGTGGCCCTGCCCATGGCTCACCTGGATCCTTACATGTTTCTTCCTCGGGGGTCAGATGGAAACTGGTTAACTCCACCCTCATTGGGCCTGTCTATCCTCTCATCCTCCACCCACTACTAGGTGCTGCACATGGCCAAAACAGCTCCTTTATTTACAGCATACAGAGAACATTTCCACCACAATCTATTTTTGGGCAATGTGAGAGTAGTTCTCTAAGCTACTTCCTGCTGAATGGAAGTGCTGACAATGCCATGGGGATCCAAAGAAAAATGTAGGGTTATGGATAAGTCTTTAGTGGAGTAGTCTGTAAGACTGGATCTTCTCAGCCACTCTCCTTAAAGTTATTTTGAATGCAGAACTCAGAGGAAACTGCAACAGAGGTGCTCCAAAATTCTGAATCAACTGAGACATCCATTTTCACTGGAGATTTTTCAGGAGGTCTTCTTTGATCAAATTTTATTTTCATTAACTTGGAATAAATCCACAGCTTCTCATTTTCTGTAGAAATAAAAAGAAAGCCTCTTCTCCAAAGTAGAATATCTTTGGATTTAATTTTAATGTCAACTCATTTACCAAATATATAGGTTGAATTCATGCTACAGCACTTATATTCAAATGGCTTTTAGCAGCTTTTTCTATTTAAGTCAAAAGACTTAAAGACAAGATAATAACATACAGTATCCAGACACTCTTTGTATTTTCCATTTTTATGTGGCTTATTATTATTTCTTTTTACTTTATTTCTTTTTAAGTACTTTTTCTATCATTTTTCCTTTTATATTTTCTCTCTCAAGCCAACTAAATTTTAAACATGCCCTAACGCATTTACAGGTTTTTTTTTTTTTTTAATATGTCTATACTGTATATCTGTAATCTTTTCTGTTTTTGACTACCTTTTATTTGGTTAGGGTGGCTGACCCACTCAGCTCTTTATCTTTCTGTTTCTACACACCTTTAATCTGCCAAGGTTTGGTTTAAGGATTAAAGGCTTCACGAGGGTGGCTGACTCTACCCAGCTTCCTTTATTACTTTGTTTCTGTGATACCTTTAATCTTCCACCCAGTTTCCTCTATTTCTGTTTTTGACCATATTGTTAATCTGAAAAGGTATGACACTAAGGATTAAAGTCATCACTATGGTGGCTGGCTGGCTTCACCCGGCTTCTAGTCTAGCTGAAGTTCAGCATTTTAGCTAATTATCAGACACAATTTCCACTCTGGGGGATTTAAGTGTGTAATCACTAAGTAAAGCATTGCTTTCTGCTGCTCATGAACTCAATTTAAGTATTTGGTAGCAAAGACTTTTTAAAGACTTACAAATGTTTTGCCTCTAAGGCTGAATCAGGGAAATCTCACTTTAAATGCCACACATCTGATTGCCTCAAGCAAACACAGCCAAGAAAATGTTGCTGCTACTAAGAAATCAATCTCTGATTCTCTTCCCTTTTGTCTGGGAGAACAGAAACCTTAAAGCCACTATAATCAGCTTGTTTATTACACTGAGTCTTTTGTGAGACTTTGGGAACCACTCTTGGTTTAAAATGCCTTTTAAAATTCAAACCCAAGCACCAAGGTGTCTTTATACTATAACCCCACTTTAGAGATATAATTTGAAAGCCTCTTTGGGCTCCGTTTCTGTGCGCTGGAACCTATTTAAGCTTTCTCAGACTTTATGTGGATGTGAGTAATCCAGGTTGGCACCTTTTGTTGTAAATGGTTCTGGCCTGGACTTCCAAGCCCTGGACCAAGGTTTGATCCCACTCTCAGCCCCAGTTTACTTGAAATAATTACACACAGGATTATATTACTTTTATAATTGACCTCTGATTGACCTAAGGCCCCAGCATACAACTTGTTAACTCCTTCATCTGAACTAACTATCTTGTTCAGCCATGCTGCTCAGTACCTTTTCTCATAGCATTTCAACTTCTTTCCTCTGTGACTGCTGCCATCTCCTCATTGTGCCTGTGGAGTCTGTCTCTGATGACTCTCTGTCATCTGTCTATGTTCTTCCTATCCTCAGAGTCTTCTTAGCCTGGTAGCCCCACCCACACTTTTTGATTGCCTTTGGCCAATTGCTTTTTATTAAACCCATAGGCAAGACAAATATTTACAATATTACCAGCATAATCGCACTACAACAATCATCCTCAAGTGAAAGAAAGATTATGTGAATTAGATTTTGAAGAAATTTAATTTTTTGGAAGCATAGGTCTATAACAATGAAGTGAAAAAAAATAGTGATGGAACAAGAAGCTGCCTCTTTGTGACTTTTGTGCAGAAATATGCCCAGTAAAAAAGCTGCCTTTATTCTTATTCAAAAATAAAATTTTACAGTATATATCTTATATATATACTGATACTTTGAAATTATAAATCATTATCTGATAATTGAAGACTAAATCATATTTTTCAAATATATCTTGATATAAAAACTATAAAATTATTTCAAATATGGTGCTCATAATTGTGTTTTATATCAAGAATATTAATGCTTGCACTAAATATAATGTAAACATCTTATGCTTCTTAGCTAAGGTTTTTAAGTTAATATTACTACTCTCTGATACTTGAATAGCATACTTATTTATTACTTAAAAATATTCTAAGTGCAAACTGTATATGAATTTAGGTTTTTAATGCTTAGTTTTGAAATTTTTATCTGCATATGTTATAACTTTATTTTATAATTAAAATGCTTTTTAGATTACTTCATTCACATCATCACCTGACAAGCTCTTAGCATCCTGCTTATTCCATTAGGCAATGACTTGCTTCCTAGGTTAATGGATTCTGCAGGAATTGTAGACTACATTAGTTTACAATTGTCTTCTAAGCAAGAGATTAAAATAATTGGTGACAGAAAAGTGGACAATGTCATTAATTTAATTTTCTATTAAACTTATCTTACTCTTACTATTTCTTTAGCATTCACTATTTGTGTTTCCGGGATACCATACTGGATTTATAGTGTTTTGTGTCGATGTGCTGCAAATTTTTTCTTTCTGCTTAAAATCTACATGATCAAAGATTTATGTTCTTTTCAAAGTGACAGCCAAAAATTCTGAAAATGTAATTGCTAATTGTGTGTAAAAGTAGTTTTATTATTCTATAATCATGAAATATTAGCACTTTTGCTTTTCCAAGAGGTTTTGACAAGACCAAACTTGAAGCAACAGTAGTATAAAATAAGATAAAATTACATAATTTCATCAATTTTTTACTTCCTTCTTAAATTTTAATGTAATACATTGTTATATAATTTCAAAAAATCTAAAGCAAAATTAGAAGTTTCTTAGTTTACTTATGTAATTCAATAGAATGTTATTGAATATTCAAACTGAATTTGTAATATATTGATTTGTGCTTAGTTACAACTGGCAAAGAATAACCTTTAAATAGAATAAATAAGTAATGTGGTACATCATACAGTAATATCAAGTGTGATAATGGCATGTGTAGGAACATTACACAGAAATGTCTCTGAGATACCAAGCAATACCCAGCAACACACTCCCATCATAATTGGGATCAAAATGGATAATAAGAAATGAAAAAGGTAAAAAAATATAAATTGTAGATTATACAATAAAAAATTTTAGGCATAAATAACTATAGAAAGTGAAGAGAAAACTACATGCTAATACAACTACATAGCTGAGGAGGAAGGACATACATGGCATACTTACCCTTTAATTAAGGAGGAAGCCTTGGGAGAAGAAAGTATAGTTTAGAGAAAAAGATCACTGAAAATGCTGTTTACATAATTCTTTTCTGCTGAAGATGAAAACATTTATTTTATGCAATTAATAATTTTTATATAAACAAATTGCAAAGCAATTGTATTGTTTTCTTGTTCTAAGTATTAAAATTATATGTAGATTAGAAGGTTGTCATTCTATAGGGGCTAAGCTAGTGGCTTCTAAATTACACTGTACCAGAAGAATCATAAAAGATGCAGCTCTGCTAACAACATAATAAGACAGATACTAGCACATGGATTTCAGTGAGAAGAATAAAACAGCCTTTAAGTTAAGATTTTGCAAATGAGATATCTGTATCCACTCTGGGTCAACTGAGAACCAAGGTGACTGAAATGTGCATGCTGAGAGTACGACCAGCATCACTTCTCTTATTTTACCACCAGCTAAGTTTCATAAAAAACATTAACACAAATCATATCAATGATCAGGGTTTACATTCAGGGATACATATTCATAGTCTCCTCAAATTGCAGAAGATAAGAAAAGTTCTATAACATTTCTAATAGAATTCTTTGCAATTTTGATGAAATTTGTAATTAAAGTGGTAAGTATCATAGTGGTAAATGTAATTTAAAATGTTTATAGAAAGTGAGGGAAGCCCCTCAAATGATTTCATATCTAAAAAGATTATAAATGGTGTGTTTAAAGATATAACAGCATAAACATATTTTCTTAATGTTTTCTCTTTCACAAGCTTCATATTATTATAGACATATATTTTTTCCATATGCCTTCTGAGTATTGGGATGTTGTTCTTCTTCAACATATCACAATTGAAGTGTTCAATTCTACCTACAAAACTTAATTCAAGAAGAGGCGAAATAACTGATTTAGTTATTTTTCTAGAAGGGCACCTTGACATATTTGTCATATGACTTACCCTTCTCTACTATATATTACAAACATGCCATTTTAAAATACAATATATCAAGCAATCATAGCCCCTGATTTAGAAATACTGGGTCATTTATTTGTGTGAAGTCTGTGATTGTATGTTTCCACATCTGCTTTAATGATGGATCCTAACAGTCTTTGGAAATCTGTGAGGTGCAGATTTCATAAACATTAGATTAGAATTGATAACAACCCACAGGAAGCTCTTTCTATAAACATTAGTCTCTGCCTCATCTATTCTTTCCTGAAAAAAAAATTATCTATCTGAGGAAAATCTCCCCAAGAGATTGCCTCTACCTTGCTAGTGATCTAAGTTTAATTTGGAGAGGTTAAAAAACAAACTGAGTCATAAAACAGTTCACTTGATGCAAACATTCCTATTTAAATAATGTCACAGATTCACAAACTTTCAATTATCTGCTAAATTGTTAAATATTCTTTTAATTCCAATCATTAATAGGCAATAGCCTGAAGGAAGTGTTATTGTTGGAACCCCTGGAAATGTGCAATTATGAGCCAATTAACCATGTGCCTATTCAAGAACAAGTAGTCTTTGATACTGAGCAACCTTGCCAGTCTATCTTTTTTATTATCATATATTTAAAAAGTTTTTCCTTCATGTATCCCCGTGTTCCCCCTTATTTCCCTCCTCCCATTCCTTCCTTTTCAGTCTTCAGTCTCTCCTTTCTCCATCACCACATCCCCTCCCCCAAAAGTGCAAGAAGTCCCAAGATAGCTCAGCTTGCCAAATTCATTCCAGGCAAGTTTGATTTCCTCATCCCAATGTCAAGACTGAGTTAAGTGTTCCTATGCATGGAATAGGCTCCAAGGTGCCAGCCCATGCACAAGAACATAGTCTGGGCCCACTCCTTGAGGTTCCACATACTATCCATGGCAGTCGACAGTTTCCTACACTTGGAGGGCTAGCTTCTTTTTCTGATGGTTCCCCAGTGGCTGTTCTTGATTCATTGAGCTCCCCAGAGCTCTAGCCAGCCATCACTGTGAGTAATTTTCCTCATAATCCATATTCCTTTGCTCATACAGACTTTCCTTCCCTTCTCTCAGCTGCACCCAGAACTCAGCCCAGAGCTCAGCCATGGATCTCTGCCTCAACCTCCATTTATTGTTGGAAGTAGGTTCTGTGATGACACTTAGGGTGGTTATTCATTTGATTATAGAAGAAGTCCTTTTTAGGTACTCCCTCTATTGTTGGTTAGAGAACTAGCCAGAGACATTCTTTACGTCCTTGGATGTTTCCCTAGTACCCAGTCTTCCAATCCCAAATTTGCTTCCTCTATCGATATTCATCTCTTTTTTTCCCTCCCTCTTTGTTGCTCCTCTCACTCAAACTCTTCTTTCATACGTTGTTCCCACCTTTTCTTGGTTGCAACCCGTTATGACCTCAATTTGCTAAGGTGCTCTCTATTTTCTATTCCTATGGGAATCTCTGAATGTCTCTTTTAGGTTCCTTCTGATCCCAAACTGTTTAAACTTGGGTATTCTTTGCTTTTTGTCTAAAGTCCAGTTATGAGTGAGTCCATGCTGTGCCTAATTTTATGGGTTTGTGATACCTTGCTCAAGAGAAAATTCTCCGAATTCATTCATTTGCCTCAAATTTTAGGATGTCTTTTTTTTTTACAAAAACCCAGAATCACAAACCCAGAAAATGAAACAGGGGATGTACTCACTCATTACTTACTGGACTTTAAACAAAAAAGCAAAAAATAAAGAATGTCCAAGCTACAAGCTACAAACACTGAACAGCTTGGTATCTGAAAGACCTTGGACTGGCACTTTGTATCCCACTCCCTGAAGAGGAACACCTGACCCAGTCTTGAGGTTGGGGTGAGGAAAGCAGATCTGATCTGCCTGGAGTGAATGCTGAACTAAGCCACACTGGGACCTTGGGACCTCCTGCCCCTGCTGTGGAGGAGATAAAGTTATATGGAGAAGAGAGGGTGAAAGGAAGTTGCAGGAGGTGGAAGCGAGTTTGAACAAGGATAAATATGGATAAAAAGTATGACTTTATTCATAATTTAAAAAATGCTTCTGTTGTCTCCAAAATTTATACATTAGGTTTCTATCTCCCCATCAAAGTTCCCTATTATATTCATATCCTGTGTGTGTATATATATATATATATATGCTTATCTCTACCTATCCTATTTGTCTATAATCTATTTTCTATTTATCTATGAAGATATATATTATTAATTCTCAAGATGAGTGCATCTGTTATAGCTCCTTGTATCAGTCTTATTAGCTAAATAATCAATTTCACCAATACATTTTGCCAGTTTACTTTATTATTTTTAATTATAGCTGAAGAAAAATACATTATATTCTACCACACTTCTTGATCTATGTTGACTGATTGTATAACAAGGATGAGGAGATTCAGAAACTACCTAAACAAATAAAATATCACTATTGCTCTTGTTCCCCCAGGAGAATATGATGCTAAGATCCTACACTTGAAAAACATATTTTATTTAACTTTTTGTTATTCAAGAAAGAAATATGTATTGAAAATTACAGTTTGCCTTCAACTCATTTTTATGTTTTCCATTGAACACATACCATCATAACAAATAATTAATAATGTCTCTATCTTTGCATTGCCAGGTATGTTGAATCTATTGCTGAGGACAGTGAATATTCTAATTCTCTTTCTCAGATTTTAAAATATGCCATATAGGAAGATGTTAAAGCTGGTGTTTGGATCATTGTAATCCAAAGATAAAATAATGTTATTTAGTTACATGAAAGTAATTAATACTATAAAATAAAGTTTTAAGAATTATTGTGAAACTAATGTTAGATCATGTAGTGTGAATTCTAACAGGTCTTAATAACAAACACCCAGAGTTAGATATCAGGGTAAATGCTGAAAAATCAATAAGAAAAAGGAGCAGCTAGCTATAGCCACCTCTTGCCTCACCAATTAGTTGCCATTAACTCATCCACTTTTTTCCTAATTTTGAGGCAGGATTACTTAATTCTCTGCAACCAAGCTACTAGTCTGGCTAGAAAGTGAGTTCCACCCACCCCATGGTAGAGTACAAGCATGAGCCACCTAGGCCAGCAATCACTTTGTTGACTAAGCCATATTCTAAGTCCCAGGTATATCTAAACTCCTGATCCTGTTACTACATCACTGTCAACATTTGCTTGCTACTGTGTGTCAGCATACTGACTAGCTTTTATTTTTTTAATTAATATTTAAATTTTTAATAAAAAATAAAATATAGATTTTTATAAGCTTAAATAAAGCTTTCACATTATGAAAGAGTTCTACTGATCTTATTGTATATTTTAAAACTTGAAATTTACATTGTATTAACTTTCCATTTCAATTCCTCATAGATGATCTGATGTCAGTTATCAGTAAAAGAGAAGGTAATAAGTCTTATTTATGCAATACACTAAAAACTCAAGGAAGAAAAATGTCTCATATCCTAAAATGTTTTTGTGCTTGTTTCGCTTTGCTCTCTGTCATTGCAGTACATTTACAGTGGCTTTAGTTTCTCTTCTGATTCAAGAAGTACATACCTGACATTTGTTCAGCATAAGAAAGCAGATTTTAAAATTTTGACCATTTGTCAAATAGCTAGTTCTATCTTCATAAAAACAAACTGACGTTTTATGTACAATAGAATTTTTTTAAAAGTACACATAAAATGTTTAATTTTGAAAACTGACAAAGCAAGGCAATATGTAAATAGCCAAAGGAACAAACTAGAGAAGTAAAAAAGAAGATAACAGATAATGATGCCCCAGAGAAACACAATTAGAGATAGGCAGCTAAGGCAATGTATACTGCAAATGAGCAATGGGAATTTAGAGTACACAAAAGACTTTTAAGAACAAGAATATTTGAAATATCAAATGTTTCCAGAACTTTATGAGACTATACCAAGAACAGTTACTGTGCCTGATTTACTAAAGTCTCCAAATGAGAGAGAAATGACTGGACTCATCTGCACCTTTAGCAAAAATTTCATGGTAATGCCAAAGATATGTATTTGTTGAAAAATGCAACCAAGTATTTTTCAAATTACAAACTATTTAGTGAACTTTTAGCCACAGAATGCATTAAAAACATTTACTCTATTTTTGACAAGAAATCTAAATCAGTTTTAGAAAACCCTATTAGAGGATGATTGTTGTTAACACAGTTATTAAAATAACTTCTTTTTTAGAATATAGGATTAGATTTCTCTACATTAATTTTCTAATATCCATGCATTTGAGAACTATCTTTGACATTCATATCATGTTTCATTAAAGAGATAAACAGTGCTAAACAAAAAAAATTGTTTTTAGCTTTATTAACATTGTTAATAGCCCTGCAAAAAAATAACCAAAAGAATTTCAGGCCATAAAAGATATTTACACATAAAATATCCCAAATGAGATCAATCAAGAGCAAAGAAATTTAAAGCATCAATTTTAAAAAACAGAGAAATATTAATATAAACTATTATTAGTAATTAAAATATAAAATAAACAAAATAAAAGGACAATAGCTAAGTTTTGGAACATTTCACATTAGAAGTGACAACACTGCTTTTTGGAAATAACAAATGTATGGATAGTTTCTACAAAAAATAGTAAGATGATTCTAATAAAAAATTTTAAAATTTAGTATGTTGCTCATTTTGTCAGCACATATAATAACATTGAAATGATACAGAGAATATTAGCAATGTGCCTGTGCAAGGATGACATGTATATTTGTGCAACAGCACTTTGGGGTAAGTCTGGTTCAGGTTTAGACCCTGAAATTCTTTTATGCACAGTGACCTGCAGGTTCCCCTTGGAGAGGATTTAGAGGACCAAGAAACAAGGCTGCAGACTCCAGGAACAAGTTGAAACAAGCAAGACCAGTATTATTTAGGAAAGAGAAAGAATTAATCACTTTTTTTTCTAGAAATTCCTTCCAACCAGGGAAAAGGGGCCTTGATTTGCTAATATCTGCTGCTATGGTGGTGGTCTCTCATGAACCTGTCATCTTTTATCAGGATTTTGCCTTGGTCAGGTCCTAGGCAGAATCTAGATTAGCTTTTAATGAATTGCTGTGGCCACATGTCTTAAAGCACCAGTTATCACCAATTTGTTCTGGCTGAGGCCAGGCTGGCCCATTCGTCCCTAGAAGCCTATGTACTTACCCTTTTTTTAATTTATGAGACATACTCAGTGAGTTCAAGGAGCTTTGCCCTTCCCTTGTTGATTCTACCTCAGGAGGGTTAAGAATTTTGCACTATGCCTGTTATAGGTTGACTTGTCCAAAAAGCTCTTATTCATCTCTGGTCATCAGTACCTCGAGTAGCACCTTAAGGGAGAGAAGTCAAGGTGTCAATCATAGGCAGTAGCCTCTTAAATCTTTTCTTTTTAATGCATTTTATCATTAGGAGAGCTTTGCGATCGGTGACAAAAAAAAAAAAAAAAAAAAAAAAAAAAAAAAAAAAAAAAAAAAAAAAAAAAAAAAAAAAAACATTAAAACATGAAAGGTAACCACGGTGACCATTTTTGCTGGTAAATATGCTTTAGGAAACACTTAAACAAAAGAGGAATAAAAAGCATCACAGCCCAATTTATCTGACCAGGTCACTTTTATATATTGTGCTAGTTAGTTTCTCTCTAATAAAATTTTGGATACCCTATAGGAGATGAGACAAATCACCTGGTATCTGGAATCGCAGGCTAAGAATGACATGACTCCCACCAATACTAGTTCTTCAGCCATAGGATCAATTTGTTGTTGTAAAATATAAATGACCTGATTGACATATTGATTAATGACTTTCTCAGGCTTCTAATGTCTCAAAAGACAGAGCTGCTATTTTATTATAGGTCTCAACTATGTCAATATTTTGAGTCAATGAGACCACTCCAGCTACTGCTCTTCCTATTGCCAGCAGTATTCCAGTAATAATGGCAGCTGTAATTAATTAGTATAGCAAGGAGAAAACATTAATTTGGGATTTCTTCTATGGCCAGAGTTTTTTGATCTGTTGCTGGATGAAAATCTGTGGAAAATACCCATATTGCTGTTATGGTACCCTGGGGAAAAAGCGTTCCCTTAACCTTGGATTAACAAGGGAACACATGACTGTCTTTGGAGAAAAATGGGATCTCTCCACCTGACAAGTGTCAGTGGCATGTCCCAAGGCCAATATGATTAGTGCTTATATGCTGGACTCAAGTTTCATTAAAGCTGAAGAAATAAATGTGAAAGAGAACTTGCAAGAGCCGCGTTACAATCTCTCTTAGCTTCTGGTAACAATATCTTTTCCAAGAACTCCTTAAGAGTTGTATTAGCTCTCTCTACAATGGCTTGTCCCAGTAAATTTTAAGGAATGCATGTTATGTGAGATATCTTCCAGGAACATAAATATTTATTATCTGTTGTGACACATAAGCTGTGGTAGAATGTTCTCTGTGTGTTGTAAATAAAGTACTGTTTTGACCTATGCACAGCACCATACAAGTGGGTAGAGTATCAGAGGAAGAGACAAGCAGAAGGAGGGTGGAGTTAGTCAGTCTCCATCAGACCCCCGAAGGAGAAACATGTAGAGGTATGGGGCTGAGCCATGGGCTAAGCCACGTGGCAGGAAGATTAATGGAAATGGGTTGAATTAAGATGAAAGAGCTAACTAGTAATGTGCTTAAGATATGGGCCAAACAGTTTAAAGGAGATAAGCGTGTGATTCATTTCTTTGGGGGACAAAAGCCGCCGAGGACCAGGTTCAAAGACACCGTGCACCAGGTCACAAACCTCCGGCCACAAACAGGCCAGGAAACTTTCTACAACAATAAGCAGGGCCATTGTCAGTTTTAGGGGCTTAGGGTACTCTATTGTCTAGCATGACTAACATAATTGACGTTATAATAATGGAAGTCTTTTTCTACAGACAATGCAAGTGCAAACATGAACTTAGAACAAGTGTCAATTATTATATGCAGATATCTCAAATTACCAAATGGAGAGTAATGTGTCACATCTACCTTCCTAAATGTAACAATTAATAAATATAACCTTCTGAAACTGAGGAGCTCCTGTAATGCATAGGACATTGTCAACAAGACAAAACAACCATCTACAGAAAGGGAAAAAATTTTTTGCAACCCTACATCAGACAGAGTACTGACATCTAAAATATGCAGAGAAGTCAAGAAACTAGAGGTTAAACAACAAAAAAACCTAATAATCCAATCAAAAATGGTGTTCAAAGTTTAAAAAGGAGTTCTCAACAGAAGAATTTTAAATGGCTGAAAACATAAGAATTGCTCAACGTCCTTAGCCATCAGAAAAATGCAAATCAAAACAACTTAAGATAACATTTTATGCCTAACAAAATTGCTAAGATTAAAAACACAGATGATAGCCTATTCTAGAGAGGATGTGGAACAAGGGGAACACTCTTCTATTGCTGTTGGGATTGTAAATTTGTACAGCAATTTTGAAAACTATTATGGATGTTGCTAAGGAAACTGGAAATTTATCTCCCCAATAATCCAGCAACACTATGATTGTGCATATAGCCAAAGATTACACATTCTTACCCCAAGGACATTAGATCAACTATGTTTATAGAAGCATTATTTGTAATAGTCAGTACCTGCAAACAACCTAACTTCCCCTCAACTGAAAAATGGATTAACAAATTGTGGGACATCTACACATTGGAGTACTACTCAGCAGAAAAAAAAAGAAAAGAAGAAAAATGACATTCCTAAAAATTGCAAGCAAATAGATGGATTTGAAAAGTATCATTCTGAGTTTGTACTCACTCATAAGTGGATTTTAGACATAATGAAGAGAATAATTAGGCTGCAAACCACAACCCTAATCTGATAGGTAACAGGAGGAACTTAAGAGAAACATAGGGGGACTCCTCTAGAATGGAAAAATAGAGAAGATCTGAAAAATTGGGATCATATGGGGGAGCAAACAAGGAAAGATAGAAATATATCATAAGAGAAGGACATGGTTGAATGAGAGGTACAACAGAGAGAGACATCAAAGAAATAGATATCTTGATAGACGGAGCGACTGTGGAGTTAGAAAAAAACATGGTGCTAAGGAAACCTCAAAGAACACACAAGATGTCCCTGGTTAGGACTCCAAGCAATAGTGGAGAAGGCACATACACAGGACTTCCCCTATAATCAAATCAATGACTATCCTAAGTGCCATTATATTAGCTTCATCTAGCAATAGATAGAGGCAGAAGCAGACATCGATAACAAATCACCAGGTCAAGTTCCCAGTCCAGCTGAACAGAGAAAGAGGTGAGAGTATTATGAGCAATGGGATTAGGATCAAGAGAAGGAGACCACCAAAGTTGGCTGACCAGAGTAATTGGGTGATCACTGACTCTAAAATAATCACTGAGAAACCTTCAAGGGAAGAAGCTAAATCCTTCAAGGGAAGAGAATAGTCAAAAGGTGTGGGCAGTTTGGTGATCCCCTTGAAGCAGTATCAGAGTATATTTCTGGTATATGAACTGACATCTTGGAACACATGTGCTACAGAAGAACACCTAGCTCAACTCTAATACTTTAATGAGGGACTCAGACCCACCTCAACTGGATGTCCTGGACTAAAGTGACTCATCTTGCAATTCTTTGTCCTGGTTGGTGAATAAATGTGGGATTGGGTTGGGGAAGGCTGAGAGAGGACTGATATGGACTGGTAGGAGAGAAAAGAGGGGAGCAGGAGTAGATAAGATAAATACTTGGAATATAAAAAAGGAAAAAAAAATTGTTGCTTTAATTTTCTAGCAAATTAACTGCAGCTTTTAGTAGAATGTATCCAGTTTCCTTGCAGAAATTGCCAGTTGATAGAAAGTATGCAAAAACTGAATGGACTTCTATGCAAATGTTAGATTTTAGAAGATTCAAGAAAGCAATAGTATCATATGACATGCACTTACCATTTGTAAAGTAGATGCTAAAGTAGTGGTTAATTTGTAATAGAATTATCCCTAAAGACTGGACAAATAATGGTAATGCAGTTTTAGAGGATTGGCCCCAGTTATAATGGAGAACCTGGTGGTAGGATAAATCTAAGATGATTGAAAAGCATAGTAGTGTTAGAGGTATAGAAATCTACATGATCAGCTTTTTGAGAGACTTATTATGCTAAGGTAGGAAGTCAGTCTTTGTTTGATGACCATTCCCTGGCTTTATATCAAATGACAGGCTTGAATGCTTGGGATTCAATTTAAAAAGTAGAAAAAAAAATCAAGTAATTTTAAAAAGTAAGTGTGTAGAAAATTCAAATACATCCAAGCCTATCACCATGCACAGAACTCAAATCCAAGGGGATCAAAGACCTCAACATAAACTCAGCCACACTGAACTTGATAGAAATGAAAGTGGAAAATACCCTCCAAGGCATTAGCAAAGATGACCACTTCCTAAATATAACACCAGCAGCACAGACATTAAGAACAACAATCAATAAGTAGGATCTCCTGAAACTGAGAAGCTTCTGCAAAGCCAAGGATATAATCAATAAGACAAAACATCAGCCTATAGAATGAGAAAAGATTTTCACCAGCCCTAAAAGTGACAGAGGATTAATCTCTAAAATATATAGAGAACTCAAGAAACAAGACTTCAAAACATTGAATAACCCAACTAAAAAATGGGGTTCAGAAGTAAAAAGAGAATTCTCAGCAGAAGAATTACAAGTGGCTGAAAGGTACTTGAAAAAGTGCTCAACATCTTTAGCCACCAGAGAAATGCAAATCAAAACAACTTTGAGATACCACCTTATACCTCTCAGATTGGCTATGAAAAAAAGACACAGATGACACCCTACGCTGGCAATGTTGCTAAGCAAGGGGAACACTTCTCCACTGTTGGTGGAAGTGTAAGCTGGTTCAGCCACACTGGAATCAGTATGGCGATTTCTCAGAAAAGTGGGAATCAGTCTCCCCAAAGACTCAGCAATACCACTACTGGGCATATACCCTAAAGATGCACATTCACATTCCAAAGACATTAGCTCAACTATGTTCATAGCAGCATTATTCATAATAGCAAGAACCTAGATGCCCCTCAAGTGAAGAATGGATTAACAAACTGTGGTACATTTACACAATGGAGTACTACTCAGCAGTGAGAAAAAAAAAATGATATCCTAAAATTTCCAAGCAAAAGAAAGGATTTGGAGAATATCCTCCTGAGTGAGGGCTCACAAACCTAGAAAGATAAACAGGGGATGTACTCACTCATTAGTGGAATTTGAACAAAAAGCAAAGAATGCCAAAGCTGCAAACAACAACCACTGAACAGTTTGGGATCTGACACTTTGGACCAGCACCTTGGAGCCCATTCCCTCCAGAGGAATACCTGATCCAGTCTTGATGTTGGGGTAAGGAATGCAGATCTGCCTGGAGTGGATGCTGAACTAAGCCACCTTATGACCTTAGTACCTCCTGCCCATGCTAGGGAGGAGATAAGGAGATGGGGAGAAGACAGAGTATCTAGGAATGGCAGGAGAGGGAAGGGAGTTTGAACAAGGGGATATATGGATACAAAAATTCAGTAGCTAGGCAATAAAATTTGAGTCTCTGACTTTCAAAAATGCTAATTCACAAAAAACAGAAATAATTAGTCTACTAAAGGTAAGATCAGCACCCTTGGATGATTGGATCCAAGATAAAGACTTTTTGAAATCTAATAAACATGATGATCTTTGGGTAATGTTATTTCTAGAGGTTAAAAAAATCAAAATATAAAATAACGCAACTATGGAAAACAAGGTCACCTACAAAGAGACTGTGAACAAGACATTTCTAGAAACAATGGTTTTACTAATAATAACCTAAACAGAACTCTCCTTCCTTCTGGTATATGCAGAAGGTGTGACAAATTCGGCCATTATACATAGAAATGCAGAATAACCAGTGATACACAAAGTAATATTTTTGCCTTCAGGAAACTTTTAGAGTTGCCTTGGCCTCTTGCAGGCTCCTGTATCTTCATTCTCATTCTGTCTTGGAGAAAAAAAATCCTTCCTAGAGTAATAAAAGAATATAATACTTATTATAAAACACTATCATGCTCTGGATGATATTAAATATGTGTTCAAGGTAAAAGAGGTATATTGTAGATAGACAGGTCACTTCAAATACTTCAGATATTCACAGAATATGACATATAAGATATTTTAGCCACATTTTTTTTTATTTTTATGAGAATAAGACAGGTCTGCTCTTAACAAAGCTAATATATTTCAGAAAATATGATGGTCAGTGAAGAAACTCCACATGTAGTTTACTTACATTCTTTAAGGGAAAAGTTAGTCACTGTGCAAGAAAGTACTCTTGACTCTCCTGTTGACTGTATGGTTTTCAAAATGGACAATCAGAATACAAAAGAAAATACTCGCAAGCCTTGCCAAAGGCAGAAAGATCTTTAAGAATGTCTCATTTCACAGATCAATCTGTCTGATATGATAGGCCTGTAACCTTAAAATGGATGCATTGCAGAAAAGTCTTGGTTGACTGTCCAGGCAGCCAGCTACTTCTGTCATTTTGTCCACAAATTTTTGGAAGTCACTTGTTTGCACTTTCTTTTAACTCAGTTAATATGATTTTCTTCTCAGTTCTCTTAGGTATTTGAAGACTAAATAATTGTAGTTATAGTTTCCTAGTTATAAAATTATAAAATAGGCTCAATAAAAGGCTAAAAATTGTATGAGTTTGAGAGACATCAAAAAGTAGTTTTCAATTGGTAATAAAAGTTAGATAAAAAGTGATTTAGATAAAATCTTTGTATTTAACAAAATAGGATAGATAATGAAGTATTTTCTCTGCATTTGACAATTTTAAATGGACTGGATATGACTGATGTAATAATTGCTTATACATATATATTGTGTATAGTTATTGTACTTATTGTATATAGTTTTTACTGTTACTTACAAACTTTATTATTTTTAATATAAAGGTGGATATGTGATGATATTATACAGATATACATACATATATAAAATAAAGTTTACCTGGAAAATCAGGAAACAGACATCCACGATTTAGCCAAGAACATACAGAAGTGGTGATCTATACCTTTAATCCTATCATTTATGAGGCAGAGAAGCTCTGGATCTCTGTGAGTTAAAGGTCTAACAAAGCTAGGAGGTGTTGGTGGCACACACCTTTAATCCTAGCACAAAAAAATTGGAGGAAGTAAGATAGCTGCCAGAAAAAGGCAGGAGTATAGCCCTTTGACTGGAATTTCCAGCCCTTTCAAGTGAAAACTCAGAATCATTCAGTCTAAAGATTCCTGAGAATTTGGCTTGGTCAGAACTCACAGGATATCTCTGGTTAGATCTCCAACAAATAGTAAAGGTGGTGCATAGACAGGACCTTCCCTATAATTAAATGAATAACCACCCTAACTGACATCACAGAACTTAATACAATAATGATTAGAGGTGGAGGAAGAGATACATGGCTGAACACTTGGCTGAGCTCCGGATCCAGCAGAGAGCTTGGAAAGAAATTATATATGATCAAGAGGATAGGGATCATGAGGAAAATTCTCACAGTGATGGCTGGCTGAAGCTCTGGGGTGATCACTCACTCAAGAACAGCCACAGTGGAACCATCCAAAAAAGGAGTTAGGCCCTCCAAGGATAGGCAACTGTCCATTGACATGGGCAGAATGTAGAGCCTCAAGGACAGGGATCAGATTGCATCTATGCAGAGATTGGCACTTTGGAGCCCATTTCCTTCAGAGGAAAATCTAACCCACACATGATATTAGGATGAGGAAATTGGACTTGGCTGGAGTGAATTTATTATGCAGAGCTGATCCACCCTGAAACTTCTTGTCTTTCGGGGGCAGGGGATGGGGGGAGGTAGGCTGAAAGCTGACTAAGAAGGATTGGGAGGAGAAAGTGCAGGAGGATTAAGGGGATACATGGATAAAAGGACTTCATTTTATAAATTAAAAATGAAAAGAGAAATTATCACACACAAAAACAAACAATAAAAAGAACTGGCTGTAGCTTGTTTCTCTGTCTCTCTGAAATTTCAATTTTCCCCAATATTTGCCTTCAGGCTTTTATTAATAATACCAAGTAGAATTTAGGCAATAAGTTTTATTGATGAGGGATGATTAACTTTGTTGAATAAAAAAAGGAATTGTCATAATATAAAAAATATGAATGTTAAGTAAGTGTTAATTTTCAGAAATAAAAAGAGGCGAAACAAATTCATCCCACAGTTATGATCTGAAACAGAAGAAAATTAGCATTCACATCCAGAACTCACAAAAAAAAAGAGCTATGGCATATTCCTCTGCTTGCCACCTTGCCAGAACACATCTCTAGCAGCTTGCATGAGTGAAATATCTGGGCTACCAAATCTTTTATTTTTTTTTTCTTTTCAGTTAAGGAACAAAAGAAAAAAGAAAAAAACTCAAATGTATTTTCTCTAAAAGAATTCTTATTCATAAAGATAAGAAATAGTATTGATAAGGAGTAATATAAATAAAAGAAGAAATGAGAACAAATTATGACAGCAAAGGGCAACTTACCTTAGATGCAAACAGGAGAAAACCAAATAGCAATACAGAAAAAAAAATTACATTTGATTCATGGCATTTATTGTTGACCTAATGACAAGATCAAGTATTACGCACTGAGTGTAAAATTAATGTCAAATGCAAATGGGCTTTTCATCTGGATGATGCTTACTAATGTGAAACATTTTTTAAAAGAAGCCATCAGCAGTAGTTTGGAAGGATACTCTCTTTCTGAAAAGAGAAGTAATTTATGTCATTTAAGAGAAAAAATAAACCATTAAAAGTGAGACTTTTATTTCTCCATTTAATTTTCAAGAATAAATGTAAGATGTAGACAAAAGTGGGATAAATATCAATAATGATTTCAGTTACCTATTATCAGAATAGTAATTTAATTTATGTAGAAATAAAATTGAATTTTTTTATTTTTTGATTAAAAACTTCTTTTATGTAATCTTCAAAATATCACCAAAGTAGCACATTGTCTTAAGGAGAAAAATGTTAAACAGTGTAACTTATATTAATAATATTAACATTAGATGAGAGATAGGTCTTCAACCAGAAATATACTGTGAGTTTTCCAAATAAAACTCAGGATATGACATCAACTTGCTATCCAGAAATAGTAGAAGAAATAGGAGATGCTTCTGTCTGTTGGCATGAAGTGAAATATTTGTACTTTCTCTGGTTTCTCTTTGTCAGCTTGTTACCGATCTTTGAGGATTTATATACACTAAAACAGACCAACTCCATAGTCTCTGAAACTGCTTTGTGAACAGTTTCTCAAACAACTAAGAGAATCAAAGTAATGTGTTTTAATTTTATTTAAGAGGACTAACTAATAGTTGTTTATAAAAAGCTTTTAATAGTCATTTTTCATATGTTTTTCAATGTATTTTACAATGTTTGATTAATTGTAAAACTTTAAAAATGAGAAATCTTGCTTTTTGTATTGCCTAACCACAACTAATAGTTGTGAGTTCCAGGTTATCTACCACAAATACCCATTCAATAAAGCATAAAGTTAGATTCTATAAGTAATTTCTATAGCCAAACTGGAGAATAAGTTCCTTGTTTTTTATGCAGAGCAACATCAATATCAGCAAAAAAAAAAAAAAAAAAAAAAAAAGAATGCATCCAGTTAGACAGCAAGAAAGTAAAGCTATGATACAAAGTTTTAAAAAAAGATTATGCAAGAGTTGAAAGCAACAAGCCTATAACTCAAAAAATTGAGGTACAGAGCTTCAACACCAGCTTTATTCCAACCCCCGCCCCAGCCACATTTCAGCAGTTTCATCGTCTGCCCTGGATTTTCTAGGAAGCAAAGGTTTTATTCTTGTGAACTTACTTACTTTCCTTAAAGCCATTTTTATTCTAAGAACACATAAGTGTTTTCAAAACATGAATCTTGGACTGTGAAAAGACATTTAGGTGATAATTAAGATTATAATGTTTCTATTATTTTTCTTCAAGATATTGTTTCTAAAATTAGATCAAGATATTTTATAATATACCTCCCACAAAGGAATTGTTAAGTTCAGTACACTGAATGCTTTATTACTAAAATATTTTTAAACTTAAGCAAGATAATACTATCCATTAATTAAATCTTACATTATAGTAATAGGCAATCATCATTAGGGTAGATACATTAATATGTCTTAATAGTGGTATATTGAATCAATATGTTTAACCAGTGGATTATATGAATAACAGATGACACCCCATTATCTTATAAATAAGAGAAAAATATTACATAAATTTATGCACTAAATGTAGAATGTATGAACTTCTAAGAGGCTCAGAGACCAGCCGGTCCTCAGTCAGTACAAACTTGTAATATACATGTGCTTCTAAGCACTTCAGAATAAGCAAACTGGGAGTCTACCTGGTTCTGTGATGGGAATGGAGTCCAGATACAACACTCCTAGACAAGTGAGAGACCACTACCTGCAACCCAGCCTCAGATGCCAGTAAATCAAGTCCTTTCACCTGGCTGGGGCGAAGGTCTTGGATAAAAGTATTTAAGAATTTTCCCCTTCATAATAAAATTGAACTTGTTTGCTTCAATCTGTTCCTAGAGGCCGTGCTATTTCTCCCACACCATCTCGAACCCCTCCTTCTAAGAAAAAAGCAGAACCCGGAGCATAGAAGCAACCTTGATATCTGACCCGAAATCGGGCACATCCCAACATTTTGGACCGGCACCTTGGAGCCCATTTCCTCTAGGGGTACACCTGATGCAGTCTTGAAATTGAGATGAGGAAAGCAGATTTGCCTGGAATGGATGCTGATCTAAGGTACCTTGGGACCTTGGGACCTCCTGCCCTTGCTGGGGAGGAGATAAGGAGATGGGGATAAGAGAGAGTGACTGGGAGGGGTGGGAGGGGAAAGGGAGTTTGAACAAGGATACATGAATAAAAAATGAGGAAGAAAGAACTGACAGTAGTGGCTATTGATTAAAAAAGTACAAAAATAAGAAAATGTAGGAAGACTTTTTATGTTGTATAAATTAACCTAAGCCAGTCACTTTTATTCTTCTGGAAAAGTTAATTGTCTTTGTCAGTGAAAAGAAGTACAATTTAGTAACTTCCTATGAAGATAATAATTTTTGTATTTTGTCTTTAGGAACCTGATAAATTTTGAGACTTGGAAAACATTCATGTGTGTGAATAATGTACAAAACTAGTGTTACATACTGATGAATAAAGTGTTTCACTCTTAATACACTAAATTAAGTGCATAAGTAGAGAGGAAGAGAAGTTAATAATGAGTTTGCATATTAATGACAGCAAATACATTGAAGAATTTTGGATGAACTTGTTATTTAACACCATTGTTAAATATATTGTTAATTCTTTCAGTTTTTAAATTAAGAGAGTTGATGACTCCAGTTCTCTTGCATGGTAAATCCAAAGCAAAATCTTTATAAAGTGACTCTTTTTTTTATAAATTATAATGGAGAATTTATACATTTTATAATGTCTAACATTGACATTTTCTGTATCTAACATTGTTATTTTCTGTAGGAGAAGGTATTCCACATTGTGATGTTTCATCTTGACCAGTTTTTCAAAAGATTTCTATTTAGGTGCCAAGACTTTTATTTACACCTTGGAAAGAAATTACAAGACAAATCAGCATAAACCAAAGATGTAGTTTATGAGGTAGAAACTGTTAAATGATTTGTAAAATTAATATTTTTTAAAAAATACTTTATTTGCCTAGGCATTAGAACAGACAGGAATTGGTGGAGAGAGGTAGAGACAGAATCTCATTCTGCTTTAAATAAAAATATTGCCATGAAATTTGTGGGAAATGTATAAAATTCAAAAGTCCTACGCTAAGTATGGTAACCCAGACACAGAAAGACAAATGTTGCTTGTTTACTCTTATAGATCACATCTTTCAATTCTTAGTTACCTGGAGCAATTGAAAAAATCAGGAAATTTAAAAAGACGCATGAAATTGCGAGGATATCTAGATATGGAAAGAGTAGGACACAGGTATCAGAAAAGAGAAATAAAAATATATAAATGTATTTAACTATAAAGGCTGAAGTCAGGACATAAAAGGGGAGAATCGGGGATGATGATTAAAGAGGTCATTCAATTTATATATTTGGAGTCTCTGATCTTTAGCATCACTATTCTTACACGGAGATAGCTGAGCCAGGAAAAGGGCTCAACAGGTCAGTGGTGATTGCATTACAAGCCTGTAGACTTCATTCAGTAACCACAATTCACAGAAACTTCAGAATAGTTTGCAATTTTGTAATTGCAATTACAATTACAGAATAGTAGTGCAAATTTGTAACCTAGCACTTTTTGGCAAAGAAGAAAACAATAGGTAGAAAAAAAACTCAGCAATAAAGGGTGAGATACCAAAAAGAAATTTTGAACCTAGGACCACTGGAAGAACAGCCAGTGCTCTTAGCCTCTGGCACATTTCTGTCCTTTTTTGGGGAGGAAATCAGGGGATGAGGTGCGGGAGGCTAAAGGAACTCTGGGAGGGATTGGGAATAGGGAAGGATGGGTGAGGAAGGAGATACATGGAAAAACTGACCTTTTAATAAATAAAAAAAGAAATTTTGAGAATATTCATTCTAAATGACAACAATGTCAAGAAAATGTAGTTCTGTCATTGTCCATTTTTGTCTCCTAAGTGAACACTTTTGCATAAAGGTTGTATGTATCTACACAACAGAAAATGAGAGGAGCCTGAGCAATTTGAATTGAGATCCCATCCCCATACTTCACCTGAGGCTATGTAAATTCCTCTATATTCCATTTGTTGTCTGTCACAACTATGCTGGTATGTATTAGGAATAGTATCTCTAGAGGAAAGGAACACACACCCCCAAAAGAAAACAACATCACCAAATAAATTTTGAAACTTTAGGTGTAGATCTATAAAGGAACCAAATCAGTTCTGCACATATTTTACAAGAAATACTCCTAAGAATAAATGTAATTTCAAATGGATAAGAAAGTGCAAACATTCTGAGTAACTAAAATAGTAAGGAAGCCAGCACATTTGTTAAAAAGAAATCTGGTGTGTATTAGTCTCTTGTAAAATAGAAGGCATGGAGATTTCTTATTGTGTAAATGTCAAAGCACTGAGGTAAACATTAATTTTTCTTTGAGGTTTACTGGTTAGAAAAATTAACTTACTTTCTCAATTTCTTATATCAGCTAAACATCAAAGATGAATTTGAAATTCAAACTACTTTTTAGCATTTGGTTGAAAATAAAGTTTAAAACTGAGTAAGATTCCATGTCTACTTAACTAAATGTAAATTTTGTTATAAATTTGATTTCAGTTCTCACATTTATGTACTTCCATAATTACTTCTAATCAGTGTGTTATAAATATGTAAAGGTTTTACTCATCTATCACTAAACCTCTCTAGTATTAAGCTCTTCAGCTAAAGTGACAAACACATTTTAAGCATGGGTTGTCTCAGTAATATTTTTTAAGACAGAATAAAAGACACAGACAACTCTTTCAATATTTCTAGACTTTTAAAGTATTATTTTTCATTCTTCTGAAAATAGTAATCATTGTTCTTTAAAGCCAGAGAAGACTAAAAGCAGTAATATCAGCTGGCATGAAAGGAAATTAATTTCAGTTGTTATGGGAGCTTAGAAGATAGAAATAAGCTCTTGCTTCTAATCACAAAAAAAGATTTACCAAATGATAGTGAGAGAATAATGGGAAAGGAAAGATGGCTTATTAAATATCTACATGAAAATTGTTAGAGCTTACAATAATGTGTTGCTTTTGTCTCCTTGTACAATTCTATTATTGAACTGATTGTTTTGAATGTTTGCAATAATATAAAAATAGCTAGAAACTGAAATATATCCAACGACAATGATGATTTGAATTAATGTTAGTTCTCAAAGAAGTTTAAAAATATGATGGACTATGCCTCTTTAGAGTTGCTTCTCGTCAAACAGTTAATCCAAAAGAAGAATCTTCAGAACTGGAGTTAGAAAAATTCTTCTCACTGTGAGATAAGGGATTATTATATGCTTACCATTAACTCAGTCATTTGGGTAGAAAGAAAATGAAGATTATTTCAAAATTTTATTCTTTATAACTATGATACAAAGTCCAAAACATAATATTCACCATCATCTTAGTCATATAACAAATTTTCAAATTATCAAGATGAATAATTACTACCATTTTCAAATTCCTTTTACTCAACATATGCATTAACACAAAACAAGAAAGAAAAAAATAGCTGTTCCAGCAAAGTGAGGAATAATATGTTTTATTGGTAGATTGTAAAACTATTTTTTTAACTTCAAAGGTTTTCTTTTTTTAGCATATCCACACTGTCCCCCCTCTTTTCTCTCTTCACATTAATTTCTCAGATTCTCCTCTCCTTTTTCCCCATCCATTCTTTGGATGAGGAATTTCCAGAGAGAGTGTTTGCAGTCTGGCATTTCAAGTTGGAGTAAAACTAAGCCTCTTCCTCAAGTATTGAGGATGAACCTGGTTTTCCTTTTTAGGGAATGAGCTCCAAGAAACCATAATGCACTACGAATAAATTCTGGTCCCACTGTCAAAGACCCCATCAACTGTGCATGTCATTCAACTGTCATCCACATTGAGAAAGCTTAGCTCAGTCCCATGCAGTTTTTCCAGCTATCAATTCAGAATCAGTGAGGTCCTTTTAACCCAGGTCAGCTGTCTGTGTGGGTTTTCTCATTAAGAGTATGACTTCTTTGTTCATATAAACTTTCTCCCTCTTTTTGACAAGACTGGGAAAACAAGATTGCTTAGTTGTGGATCTCTACATCTGCTTCCAACCGTTACTAGATGAAGGCTATATAATGACAATTAGAGTAGTCATTAATTTTATAACAGGGGAAGGGCAGTATAGGCACACTCTCCACTATTGTTTGGAGTCTTAGCTGGGTTCATTTTGATGGCTCTTATATATTTCCTCAGCACAAGGCACAATGGCTGACTCTATCAAGATATCTACAGAATAAATGAAAAGTCAGAGAATCATTAAGTCATACTTTAAAATTTTGTACTTCACAAAATTGGAAAGTCTAAAAGAAATGGACAGCCTTCTGGGAAGATATCACTTACAAAATAATTAAGTCAAGACCAAATAACTGACCTAAGTTGACCTATAAAACTAAGTAAATAGACAAAGTTATTAAAAGCCTCCAAAGCAAAAAGAGCTCAGGGCCAGTTGGATTCAGCACACAATTCTACCAGATTTTTGAAGAGAAACATACTCCTTAAATTGTTCCACATAGTAGATACAGAAGAAACATTACCAAACTCTTTTTTTTTAAATTTAGTTTTTATTTTATTATATTTTATTGGCAATATGTCCCTCTGGCTGTATGTGAACCCTCATGCAAAGTACTCCTTTGTTTTTTATTTCTTTCTTTGTTTAATTGTTTTTTGGAAAATCAATATTAAACATTGTATAAAAAAGCAAAACATTTAGAATAGATAACAAAAACCACAAATACTAATAAAACTTCTCCTTTCTCTAAAGTACATGAAATCTAAAAAATAAAATCTAAAGCTTCTCAAGCCAGGTTAGGCTCCGCTACAGATAAAGAAAGCACAAGAGGTCACAGTTAATGCCTACGGATGCACTATGGCCATGACAAATTTCTGCTAAGCAATCCTTCTACAGACAAACCAGAAGTTTTGTTTTGTTTTGTTTTGTTTTGTGTATGTGTATGTTTTAAATCACTTTACACACCCATTATCTTTCAATAAAAAAAGAAAGCTTTTGCTTAAAATCCACTAATGAGTGAGTACACCCCCTGCTTATTCTTCTGGGTTTGTGATACCTCACTCAGAAGGATGTTATCTAAATCCATCCATCTGCCTGCAAATTTTAATATATCATTTTTTCTTACTTCGGAGTAGTACTCCCTTGTGTGGATGTATCATAGTTTGTTATTTCATTCCTCAGTTGAGGGGCATCTAGGTTGTTTCCAGGTTCTTGCTATTATGAATAATGCTGCTATGAACATAGTTGAACTAATGCTTTGGGGTGTGAAGTTTTGTCTTTAGGGTATATGCCCACTACTACTATTGCTGGATCCTTGGGGTGATTGATTCCCAGTTTTCTGGGAAACCGCCATATTGCATTCCAGAGTGGCTGAAAAATTTACACTCCCACCAACATTGGAGGAGTATTCCCCTTATTCTGCATCCTCTCCAGCATAGGCAGTCATCTGTGTTTTTGATTTTAGCCATTCTGACAGGTGTAAGGTTGTTTTTGATTTGCATTTCTCTAATGGCTAAAGATGTTGGACATTTTTTCAAGTGTCTTTCAACTATTTGTAGTTCTGCTGGGAATTCCCTTTTCAGTTCTGAATCCCATTTTTAATTGGGTTATTCAGGATCTTGGGCTCTAGTTTCTTGAGCTCTCTATATATTTTAGAGATCAGTCCTCTGTCACTTGTTGGGTTGGTGAAAATCTTTAACTAATTCTGTAGTTTATCATTTGGTTTTAATGACTGTGTCGTTTGCCTTACAGAAACTTCTCAGTTTCAGAAGATCCCACTTATTGATTGTTGTTCTCAGTGTCTGTGCTTAGGGTGTTATATTTAGGAAGTGGTCACCTGTGCCAATGCTTTGGAGTGTATTTCCCACTTTCTCTTCTATCAAGTTCTGTGTAGATGATTTTATGTTGAGGAAAGCAAAATGATCTATGTAAGCTCGAAGGACACCATCAAAAAGAAATTTCAGGGCATAAAGCATGAGTATCAAGCAAATGGGCCAAAAGACCCCAATTGGACTTATATTGCTGAAAAGCTAGGTAACTCCATATTTATAGCCTTTGAAGGGTCCCCAGTGTAGATCATCAGCCAGTGCCATGACTTGAAAGCTTCCATGTTTAACACTATTCTTTTACTTTAGAAGTAAAACCATACTCTTTTTATGAGGATACAATCACCCTGATAACCAAACCACACTAAAATACACCAAAGAAAAAAATTTTGAGACAAATCACCCTCATGAATATTGATGCAAACATTTTCAATACATACTAGCAAACATAATTCAAAAGCATATCATCCAACATGATCTTTATCTCAGAGATTCTGGAATGGTTCAACACACACACACACACACACACACACACATACACACACATATACATACACACACACACAAAATCAAAAAACAAAAAAACCTAAACCTGTCAATATCATCTATCATATAAAACATCTTGAAAAAATAAAAGAAAACACAAGATTCTCTCATTTGATACTAAAAAGTCTGTTGACAAAATCCAACATTCCTTAATGATAAAAGTCTTAGAGAGATCAAGTATACTAGGAAAATACCTAAGCATCATAAAGGTAATATATGGTAAGCCAACAACCAACATTAAACTAAATGGAGAGAAACTCAAAGCAATCTCACTAAAATCAGGAACAATACAAGACTGTCTACTCTCCTGAAATCTCTTTACTATAGCTTTCAACCTTTTAGCTAAAAAAAAAAGACAAAAAAAATCAAGGGTATAAAAACTGGAAAAGAATAAGTCAAACTATCACTATTTGCAGATGATAACATAATACACATAAGAGACCTCAAAATTCTATAAGGAAACTCCTACAACTGATGAAAACCTTTAGAAGAATACAAGACTAACTCAAAAAGTCAATAGCTGTCATATACACAAATGATAAAACAGCTGAAAAGAAATTAGGGAACGATAGTCTTTTACAATAGCTGCTGATAACATAAAAAATCTTGGGGTAGCTTTAACTAAAGAAGTAAAAAATTGTATGACTTTAAGTCATTAAAGAATGAAACTGAAGAAGCTATTAGAAAATAGAAACATTCTTCATGCTCTTGAATAAGTAAGATCAACATAGTAAATATGGCAATCATACCAAAAGCAATCTACAGATTCAAGGCAATCCCTATCAAAATTACAACACAATCTTTACAGATTTAAAAAAAAAAAAAACACTTAGCATCATATGGAAAAACAAGAAACCTCAGGAGTGCCAAAAATAATACTGTTCAATAATAAAACTTCTGAAGGCATCATCATCCCTGACTTCAAGCTTTACTCTAGAACTAAAGTAAAAAAATGGTTTGTTTGGTCCTGGATAAACACATTAATAAAACTGAATTGAAAACCCTGATATTAATCCATACACCACCTATGAACACCTGACTTTTTAAAAAGAAGCCAAATTATTTTCCATTGCAAATATGCAATGGAAAAAAGATAGCCTCTTCAACAAATGGTGCTATCATACTGGATGGTGATATGTAGTATATTGCAAGTAGATCCATATCTATCACCCTGTTCAAAACTCAACTCCAAGTGTATCAAAGATCTCAACATCAACCCAGTTACACTGAGTCTGATAAAAAGAAAGTGGTAAATAGCCTTGAACACATTGGCATAGAGGTTACTTTCTAAACATGATGCCAGTATCAAGGACACTGTGAACAATTAATAAATGGGCCCTTCTGAAACAGAGGAGCTTTTGTATGGCAAAGAACATGATTACTAAGACAAAATGACAGCCTAGAGAATGGAAATAGATTTTTACAAATCCTACATCTGACAGATATAAAATGAACTCAAGAAACTGAAGGTTATAAAAAACAAATAATACTATTTAAAAATGGATTTCAGAGATTATTAGGAAATTATCAACAAAAGAATTTTAAATGACCAGAAGACATTTCAAGAATTGCTCAAAACTTGATCTTAACCAAAAGGCCAAGAAGTGCTCAACATCTTTAGCTAACAGAGAAATGTAAATGAAAACAACTTTGAGAAACCATCTTATACCTGTCAGATTGGCTATGATTAAAAACATAGATGGCAGCCTATTCTGGAGTGGATGCAGAATAAGGGGAACACTCCTCCATTGTTGGTGGGAGTGTAAACTTGTTTAGCCACTCAGGAATGCAATATGGCGGTTTCCCAGAAAACTGGGAATCAATCTCCCCAAAGATCTAGCAATACCATTACTGGGCATATACCCTAAAGATGCACATTCGCACTCCAAAGACATTAGCTCAACTATGTTCATAGCAGCATTATTTGTAATAACAAGAAACTGGAATCAACCTAGATGCCCCTCAAGTGAAGAATGAATTAACAAACGATGGTACATTTACACAATGGAGTACGGAGTACTACTCAGCAGTAAGACTATCCTCCAGAGAGAGGAATCTCAAACCCAGAAGGATAAGCAGGGAATGTACTCACTCATAAATGGATTTCAAACGAAAAAAAAAAAAGCACATCCAACCTGCAAAACCACAACAACTGAACAGCTTGGGATCTGAAGCACCTTGGACCAGCACCTTGGAGCCCATTCCCTCCAGAGTAACACCTGACCCAGTCTTAATATTGGGATGAGGAAATCAGACTTGCTTGGAGTGGATGCTGAACTAAGCCACCTTGGGACCTCCTACCCTTTCTGGGGAAGAGATGAGGAGAAGGAAGAGAGAGTGACTGGGTGGGGTCGGAAGGGGAAGGAAGTTTGAATGAGGGGATACATGGATAAAAAAAAATGAGACTTTATTAAAAAATAATTAAAAGAATTGCTCAACATCCTCAGTCATTAGAGAACTACAAATTAAAACAATTCTGAGATAAGATCTTACACAGGTCATAATGCTTAAGATCAAAAACAGTTTACATCCTATACTTGAGGAGATGTAGAGCAAGAAGAACACTCCTTCATTGCTAGTGGGAATGTAAACTTATAGATCTACTTTGAAAATCAGTATGGCAGTTCCTCAGAACACTAGAAAACAGTCTATTCTATGATCCAGCAATACATTATTGGAATATAACCGAAGTATGTACAGTTTTTATTTTCATAGCGGTATTCATAATAGAAAGAACTCAAAAGCAATATTGGAGAACGTGCCTAATTGGTCTTTCATTATATTAAAATATCAAAAGATACAAGAAATAATTTTAAAAACAAATTTAATGTGTTGAATAAATTTTGTGACATAATTTCAAGTTTTCATTCCCAAACTAAAAGAGCAAATAGTAATGTCTCAGGAAGCACCTTCGAAATATGTTCAAAAAAGTTTGGAATGGCTTATAGATGGAGGATGATTGTTTATTTTATGATGTTTAACTTCCCATGTTAGATAGTCCCCCCAATGTATTAAGTCATTTTAGGCATTAACTAATGAAAAATGCAATTTTCATCACAGTGAGTATCTAAATATACTTTATCCTATATTAGATTTAAAACAGAATTACCTAAAATCAAGAATGAGAATGATTATTCATTAATATCAATGGTAATGTATGATTTGGTTTGAAGTCAATATCACAACACCCATATGGAATTAAGCTCCAAGATGTACACTTAATAGTGTGAAAATTATGTCATGTATTAATATGTGCATATATAAAATAACCATATGAAGTTTAATATTCCATATTATTCTGTCAATTTTTATTTAGTAGAACAATTGTATGCATCAAAGAGGAAAGTAGAAATTTACACTGATTTAAAATAAAAATATTTGGGTAACAGAAATTTAGATCTCTTCTAAAGGCAACTTTATATTGCTGAAGGGTAGTTAAGTGAACTCCATTATTACAATTATACCACCTTCAAATTGTACATGTTTATGACTATGAAAAGAACACGGAGCAATGTTTTATTTTTCCTTCAAAAGAAAGATAGAAGATTTACAGAAGTCTATTACCTCCACCATTTTGAATGTTAATTTTCAGAGTGAGAATAAGAATTAAAGTTCTCATCTGGTCACATAATATTGAAATAGTGTCTAGACTTACTGATTGGAATCAGAGTGCCTGGTTCTCATTAAAATATAATACTCTAACTAAACATGAGAGCAGCTGAGTCGGCAAATGAGATTTTATATTCAGAGCTTGTATAATTTGGTTCCTTTCTCACTGAAGACTATTTTTACTTTGTCAAATTATGATACAGGATAACATAAAATCTAGTTATAGAGACTTGAAATCAAGACTTGGCAGCATTTAGCACAATTTTATCTTGCTATGCACACTTGACTTGTTAATCCATACTTTCCACTAGGACACTAGCAAATAAGCTGTTCATTGATAATATAAATGGTGCCCCGTTATTGATTGAAAAAATTTTCATTTGATCTCAACACTATTCTACACAGTGGCATTTTTACATATTTCTTTTTTTCTTGTCACTCTATTTTATTTTTTTTTAGAGAATAAAATCTTGTTTAAAAAAATTAAAAATATCAAACTTCACTGTACACTACAAGTCATATGTAAGAAGAAAGTCATATGAATGAAATATTATGAATATTAAAAAAAGGAAAAAGAAAAAAGAAAACATTTCTCCTAGAATTTTTTCCTCTTTTTCTTCTAAAATGTTTTTTCAACATCATTTCATATTAAAATAATTTAATTTCTTTCATATAAATATATAAAACTTGACTGTTCTTTATATTCTCTTCTCAGTGAACAATAAACTTCCTAATTATTAAAAGTAATTACTAGTTTCTGCCACAGCCATTAAATATTTTGTGTTCATTGATAACTTTTTTGTACTTTACACAATTTAGTTAATCAAACTGCATGCTGACAAAAGTTTTTTGTATCCAGTGGCTGATGTTATATCTTATTCATTGGAACTTAGTTTAAAATTATTACTAAATTGATTGTTTTGATTGGCAGTTTATCTACATAAGCATTAAAAGCATTTCTTTTCTCAATTGTTCACTTAGACTTGTCCTTTCAAATATCTTCATTGTAAATCTGACTTACAAAATGAATTCACACATTTTATTTATTTTGCCAGCATAAGAAAAACAATATTCACCTATAAACTGTACTTGATGTTAAAAAATAATAAATACATTCTCATGCTTTTAAATGTTCTTAGTATTGAACTATCTCATTAATATTCTAGTTCCAATTAGTAGCATTAATTATTTTAGAGCCTGACATCAGCTCATTCTGCTTGAGTCATATAATAGTTGTGTGGCATTTTAAGACATTTCCATTTATCCTGTAACAGAGAGTTTGACTTATTAATCTCCATTCTTCTTTTCAAAATAAAACAAGAAACTTCAATTACATAGAAAACTTCTTTCAGTTGACATAAGAAATCTCCTATTTTTATACAAATACAGATTTTGTAGAAAATGGACAAAAGGCAAAGAAGCCACTGACTTTTAGTAAATATTTCTGATACCTAAATTTCCTAAATTTGAAACACTTGTAAAGATGAATCTTGCTATCAATACTTCAAATAAAAGAAATTATTAACAATAGTTCCTTAAACAGAATGCATGGCTCAGTACATTATTCAAAAACATGAGAATATCATAAATTCTGTAATTCTATATTAACCAGAGGGCATCCAGAAAGTTGGCTTTATTTCTAGACAAATATTCTGAGAAATTCCATTTATACAACTAAAATTTTTGCCCTTCCCCCACAAATGGGACAAGCCAAAAAAATATTAAATTAGAAATTTAAAATATTTCAGAAATTTGTAGTCTTCTATGTAAGGAATTTTAAAGGAGTTGTTACTACACCATGGAAATCATTTTATTAAAGACAAATCCAATACATTTTTATTTAGACTGTATTTGCCTAAATAAAAGCATTGCACATTAATTTGCATTAGATTAAGACCAAAAAGCAAAATAGTTTAGATTTACTTATGAATTCCTTTTACTTCCTTATATATAAAACAAACTGTACAACTAATGAGAAAAGTTACATTCCTGATTTCAGTGCTTGTGTAAATCTTAAATTTCAGTATAAAGTAATCCAATGAGGAGTCTGTATTTGTGTGAGATTGTAAAGGTTTGAAATATAAAACGTGATGTAATTAGGGTAAAAATGCAAGTAAGCAGCTTATATCTCTTTATTCAGGTTAAATCATTTGAAAAATAGCTTGCTTTTGTTTCTTCCAC
This sequence comes from Sigmodon hispidus, assembly GCA_004025045.1. Classification (NCBI taxonomy): domain Eukaryota; kingdom Metazoa; phylum Chordata; class Mammalia; order Rodentia; family Cricetidae; genus Sigmodon; species Sigmodon hispidus. Next base: position 37,582 of record PVIH01007186.1, read on the forward strand.
TAAGTCAACAGTGACATTTGGGGCCATATTGAATCATCATGGTTGCAAAATGTTCTTGCATTACATTATTCTGGTTATGTAAGATAAGAAGAAAGATCATAAGAGTAGAGGTGAGAAAACTGAGGCCTGAGATAACATACAGCTTTCAGGTGTGAGGTGATAGCCATAGTAACTCAAGAAACAATATAAAACATTATTATTTTGTGAGAGAGAATGCATATGGTTCATTAATTTTATTGCTTGATTAAAGTAAAACATCTATATGTGTATACACATACATGTAAATATAGTAGAATGATTTCATTTATGCATGTACTAGGCAATGATCAGGTTAAATTATTTAAATATGTAGCATGTTAATTTTCTATTGGTTTGTAATGTATATATTAACAATGTAGACACACACGCATATAAATATACTGTCTTATAAAACGCAAATATCTACTCATTCAAATTTGTATTGGGATTATTTTGTTATACTGTAAATAACTGTTCTGCCCACTGATTTAGTGAAAGTGCTGATTGGCTGAACACATACAGGAAGTGTGGGTAGGGCTACCAAACAGGAAAGACCTTGGAAACAGGAAGAACAAAGCAGAAAAAAGAGAGAGATACCACAGAGATAGCACAATAAGACACCTGCAGACAAAGATGAAAGAAGTTGAAATGCTTCTCTGAGAAAAGGTACCTAACTGCATGGCTGAACAAGATATGAATCATGGGATAATTTAATAGTAAAGAGTAAGCAAGTTATATGCCTTGGCCCTGGGTCAATTAGAATAAAATTATTGTGTCTGTGTGTTTCTGTTGGATTGTGGGTCTACAGATCTGTGGGTCTGGACAAGAGGCCAGATAGGCCAGAAAGTTACTACTACACAATCTAGTTTAACTATAGTGCCAAATGACAATACCTTAGAAATCTCTCCTATTTTACTCAGCCTTGTAAATCATAATTTAATTATTTTTATGAGATAAACATTTTTAGATCCTATGTAAAATGTTGCTATCCCTAGTTAAATTCAGTTAACTTGAAATCCTTTGGGTTATTCAGGTTGTTGGGAATGAAAGAATTTCATACCTTCTATGGTTTAAATAGATTAACAATTACCTTCATCTGTTTGCCCAATGCTACACATTTTGTAATAATACCAAATCATTGCTGTTATGAATTATGATAAAATAAAATTACAGTGAAGGTGTCTCTTTTTTTCAGGATGCTTCAATTTATTTTTTATATACCAAGTAATAGGTATTGAATTTTAGAAAATAGATGTGAAATTATTTTTCAGTTTTAAAAACGAGCCCAAAATCTGTAGTGGTTTGAGTAGCTTATGTACCCACCCAAATACATCATATTCTCATTGTTGTTCCAGTAACATTGCGTTAGTCTTCCAGCTATTGACAGAGCCATTCTTATCCTAACGGGTTGAAAACATATTGTGCCTCTGGCTTGTATGTTTCTTCTTAGTGATGACAACTGTTTAATCATTATGTTTTATTGCTTTGCTTTGAAATGAGCATGTCCTCTTTTGAGAAATGTGTACTTTGATCATTAATCTAATTACAGTAGGTTATTTGATCTTTGCTGTGGATGGTGTGGGTTACTCAGATGCTCTAGTTACCAATGCCTCAAAAGATTTCCAAAAGTAGTGGGAGAGTAGCTTCTCCTTTCCTATAAGTTGCCTGTTTCCTTGGTTGATCATTTGCCATAAAGAGCCTTTAAATTTTCTTCCATAATTATTTTCAATAAAACATGTTTCTCTGAACATTTACAATTTTTACAAAAGTCTTTGTGTAGGTCAAAATCTCAAAGCAGTTCTAAGCTGTTTACTTCAAACAACTCCACAACATTGAATCTTTCCTTTAAGAACTGATTGTTGCTGATATTTGCTTTTGATGTGGTGGTGGTTTGTTTTATTTTGCTTTGCTTTGCTTTCTTGTTAGTTTTTTAATTTAAAATATATTTTTCTTTCATATAACTCTTGTGACCACAGTTTCCCCTACCCTTCCCTCTTCCCAGCTCTCCTCACACTTCATATCTCCTCCATATTTTCTTCCTGAAGATGGTTTCTTTCTTTTATATATTTAATTCTGCCTTTTTTATTTTTTCCAGTTTTATTTCCTTGGCATCTTAGTTAAATCCAGCTGCCTATATCTGCTTATATTTAGTTCTTTTACAGTGGTCTATGTTTTGACTACATGCCAAAGTATGCTATTTCTCTGAAGGAAGAAAAGATAGAATCTAGAAGTTATAAATTTTCTTCATGAAAAGGAATAATGTTCAAACAAATGGAACATATTATTTTACATATTTTACAGCAGTTATACTTATGAAAGTTTTGTGTTTTTGCATTTTTATTAATTTGTGCAATGTTTATAATAGTAGATTTCAAAAAGAAAAAATAAATTTAGATGATCAAAAATATGTTTTTAAATAAAATATAGTAGAAATTTTATTTAACAAGATAGGTAAAATTTAATTTGCATACCATAGTTTGTATTCCACAGTGTAGGTGTTTGTAAGCAAGCTGATGGAAATATAAAACAGATGAACATAAAATGGCATTCTGGAAGGAGCTTCAGGAATAAGAATATAAAGTTATCTATGAATTAATTGTATATCAGAGTAATTAGGATTTCTGCTACTTATATACATAAGAAAACCTTTTTTGAGGGGTTTGTGAATTGAGAGCATTTCAGTACATCATGGCAGGAAAAGAATAAAATAGCTACTAGTTCATATCAGTAGAAAGATATGGTACAGGCCACTTACGTCACCAAAAATGAAGAAGCAGAGCCAGTACAAGAGACAAGAAGAAAAATACCATACAAAACTTCTCTGGGAGTTTAATTGTTCCACTTATTCACACATTTATAGATTTTGGGAACTCTAGAATTACCACTAGTTGAAAATCATATGTTCAAAGCATGAGTATGTGAGATTTTTTAAATTCAAAGTATAAGATATCAATCAAAACACACACATATTTATCTTATACAAAAAGTGGAAATATGGGGTAGTAAAATGTACAATTATGACATTAAATAAAAATTAAAACTAATATGAGACTATGGAATATAATTCTAATTTATTTTAAAAATTAATATGACTCTCAGGGAGACTCATAATTTTATTTGACTTAATATTTATCATCCAACAGAGAATATATATAAATATAAATATTAATTTATAAATATTAGTAAAACTTAAACTGATTCAAAAGAATAGATTATCTTTTCAGGTTTTGATACTTAATGTGAACCAAATGGAGAATTACATTTTTTATACACACATTGCCTTTTCTAAGTGTTTGCTTCTTTGAAAATGGCATATATTAATTGTACAAAACACCCAGCTAAATTACAACACTCAGTGATGTAAACAATAACAATTACAAAATTTTTAACTTATTCTCTGTAATTGCTATAGTCAGATTTTCAAATCCTGTTTACTTTGCTTAATTAGTGACCCAGTGATTTAAATAGTAAGAGAATAGTCTTATTATGATATTTTTAGAATTTTTTACTCTAGATCAGAATTCAAAATACATACCTATTATTGATATAATGTCTTGTTACATATACTAGTATGGTCTCAATCTTATTTGATCTTGCACCAACTTGCTGAGATGTTGGTATTACATGTCTCTTTCAGCACTTTTAGTAACTATTCTCAAATTTTAATTGGCTGTTTTCCATTATAATAAGAAATTGCTTTTGTGAGAATAAGAATGTCAGAAATATTCATATTACTTATAAGGTCAACTGAGCAGTCAGAATCAATACTGCATGATATGATATAGGTATTATAGATGAAATAGAGAGATATAGAGTTGTGAGTAAAGAGAATGTGCTTAAAAATTTGATGCATTTGAGCACCAGGTTATATTAATTTTATTGGGTCAAAGGGTTTTGAGTGGTACAGAATAACTCTTCATTCAATATAGGACATCTCAAAGACAAGCCAAATAACATGAAGAAGTGTCCTGTACGTAAGTCACTTAAAATAACAAAGGCAAGGAAACTTACAGAATAGAAGGAATACCATAGCATGAGGAACAAAAGTAAAAATAATAAGATAAGCTCATATGAGTATGTAAGCACACATGTTGAAGTGTAAAAGTTACTAAATAGCTGATGTAAAAATAACACTTACAATGAAAATAGAGTTTTGTAGAAAAACTATTGAAATAAATGTAATGTCATATAGAACCCATATAAATATAGCATTTTGTTCATAACATTACAAAGTAAATACTGCAATTGAAATATTTTACATAATGAGACTTTATTTTACATTACTGAGTTCCTTTCCTAAATGCAGATGACAATGTTAAATTTATTTATTTTTCCAGAATTTTTAAATTTCCTTTCTTAATTATGAATAAAGTCTCATTTTTTAACCATGTATCCCCTTCCTCCTCCCACATCTCCCAGCCACTTTCTCGTCATCTCCTTATCTCTTCCCCAGCAAGGTCAGGAGATCTCAAGGTACCAAGGTGGCTTAGTTCAGCATACACTGCAGGCTAATCAATTTTCCTCATCCCAACATCAAGACTGAGTCTCCTGTTCCTCTGGATTGAATGGGCTCCAAGTTTCCAGTCCAAGGTGCTTCAGATCCCAAGCAGATTAGTGCTTGTGGTTTGCAGCTTGGGAATGCTTTGCTTTTTGTTTAAAGCCCACTAATGAGTGAGTATATCCCCTGCTTATCCTTCTGGGCTTGTGATAACTCGCTCAGGAGGGTATTCTCCAAATCCATCCATTTGCTTGCAAAGTTTAGCGTATCATTTTTTCTTACTGTTGAGTAGCACTCCATTGTTTAGATGTACCACAGTTTGTTAATCCATTCTTCAGTTGAGGGGCATCTAGGTTGTTTCCAAGTTCTTGCTATAACAAATAATGCTGCTATGAACATAGTTGAGTTAAGGCCTTTGGAGTGCAAATGTGCGTCTTTTGGGTATATGCCTAAGAGTGGTATTGCTGGATCCTTGGGGAAATTAATCCCACTTTCCTGAGAAACAACCATACTGCACACCAGAGTGACTGAACAAGTGTGCACTCCCATCAACAATGGAAGAGTGTTCCCCTTGCTTCCCATCCTCTCCAGCACAGTCTGTCCTCTGTGTCTTTTATCTTAGCCAATCTGACAGGTGTCAGGTGTTATCTCAAATTTGTCTTGATTTGCATTTCTCTGGTGACTAAAGATGTTGAGCACTTTTTCAAGTGCCTTTCAGCTATTCTTCTGCTGAGAATTCCCATTTTAGTTCTAAACCCCATTTTTTGATTGGGTTGTTCAAGGTTTTGGGCTCTAGTTTCTTGAGTTCTCTATACATATTAGAGATCAGTCCCCTATCACTTGTAGGGTTGGTGTAACATTAGGAAGTAACTCCATCATTTGATACTTTTCAAAATTTGAAACAAACTTCAGACCAAGAGAGATATTACAGTAGTTGACAAAAGAGCTTTGATATCTAGGTCATGTATTTCTCGTAAAATTTTTAAAATATGTATGTTCATATAGCATTATTGGTCATTTTTTCTTAAAATATAATTTGGTAAATAATATTTTTACGATACAGCTTTTCCAAAATATATAAACTTATCTCATTTGACTGATTAATAGGGCATCTGATTATTTTGCACATTTAAGAAACTTCTAAATTTATCCTTGTCAGTATTTTAGTGATTTTCTCCAAATTGAGAAAAGGAAGAAATGAAAGGCTCATAATACTTGATTCCAGTTAGTGTATCTACTACTTCAGTTTCCAGCTTTTAACAGTAGGGATTATGAGTAACAAACTTCAGAAGGGCCATCTGTATGAGTACCACCCACCCAAGACTCAGAGAGAACTGCAGAAAAGCTGACAGAAAAATAATTTAGAAGCATAGAAAGAAGAAGAGAGCTGTGAAATTCTGTCTCCAGGAATGACATAGCAGATGTACACCAACTTTGGCTATCTGTGAAAGATCTGCATGAGATAAAGCCAATTAAAATTTTAACATGGGGTACAAAATGCTTATTTAAGGTCCTGCCTCTGATTGATAGTTATTGTTAATTGATGGATGCTTAATAAGGAAGAGTCATTATGCTTTGTGAATGTAGCCACAGGGATGTTGCTCATGCCTCAGTATGTAGACCACATCTTTTCACATATTGTCTGCACTAACTGGACTCTTGGTGATGGGTCAAATAATAGTGATAATCATTTTAAAGAATACATCAAGTTGAGAGGCAGTTGCTTCGTGTAACTTAAAAAAATAGATAGAGGTGTTAGAGATATGTATATAAAATCAAAGTACACTGGATATATGTATAAAATTTTAAACTATAAAAAATCTTACTATAAATTCTTCCCTTATTTTCATCCATAAAGTTTGACTTGTTCCACATTTCACTACTTCTATTTCTGTATACAGTCTCAATATCTCAGTGTCAGATTTGCAGAGAACATATGTGGCTTGTGACAGATAGGATCTTCTTGAGCCATCCTAATCCATGACATGACTACAATGATCCCATATTGTCCCTAGGCTTCCTCTGAGAAAATTAAAAGTGTCGGCTTAGAATTCAGAACATCGATGAGACAGATAGGATGTCCTGCTTGCCCCTGGCATCTACAGAAGCAATGCTTTCTTGCTATAAATCTCAACCCTAAGGAAATCTATTTTTACATTTTGTTTCTTTTTAAAGACAGTTATATTAAAAAGACTTTGGGAAATTTGTTTCCTACAAAGTACAATGAGTAGGTGCTAATATTTAACTAATTCTAAGATAGCATATAAAATAGTTATAAACTTGAAAAAAATATTTCTGATTATTATATATTAATCATTAAAGATTAGGCAATACACATAAAGGTTTGAAATTTCATAGTAATTAATTTAATATCAGTTTTTCTTTTATTTCATATTGCTAAGATAATTATAACTTTATGAATAAAGTATAAAATTAGCTACTATCTGTCATTCAACGCCATACTTGGCCTCTACTTTAATATGAGGTGCAAGAATGACCATTGAAGATTTGATAATATAATGCTTTGTATGCCTAGACTCTTATTCAAAATTCAAAATTTTGGTAACATTTGTGACACATGCATTTCTTTCATTAAGAATGTAGATAACAGTCAATAATGTGGACAGTTTGTGTTACCTCTGGCAGTAGGACAAGAATATTTTCCTAGTGCATTGTAGTGGGATTTATAGGTCACTCAAGGATGTGTGGATTACTTTAATAACTGTACCTAGATGGAGCATAACTAGAATTGTTCAAGAGCCTAGGACCCAGACTCTGCCCTTCATTTTTTGTTCCTGCATTTTCCAGAAAAAAAGCTGAGTGTCTGCAGAGTTCTGTTTTTCCTAAAATAGCTTCTTATATTTATAAGTCTGTTCTCTCCCCTTAAAAAATATTAACTCATCATATAATACCTCAAATATAATTAATTACAATGATATCTGGCATCAACTATTGAGATAGTGTCTCAAAAGTGCATGAACTGGTCTTTGGAAGCCCATTACCTACAAAAGAACACCTTGCTCAATCGGCATTGATATTGGGAGAGGGACTTGATTCCACCTCAAGTGAATAGACCAGACCATACTGACTCTGAGAGTTCTTGCCTTCTCTAAAGAGTAATAGAGAAATGAGATGGGAGTAACCTCTGGGATGACTGGGAAGAGGAGAGGTAGAGGGAAAGTGTGAGTACGTAAAAAAATATCTTAAATGAAAAAAAGCTAAAATATAAGACTGTCCTGAATTACATAGTGTTGTGTGATTCTCAAAAGATTTGCCATATATAATGGGGATAAAAATAAAATTTAAATATCTATCTAATCTTTCTCATCATAATCTTTTCCAAATCTTCTGTATTCTTTATAATGAGACAAGTATCAGAGAAAAACCTCTCCCCCATACAAATGAGGCTATAGCCTTCAAATGTTATTCCCTGATTATTCAGTTTCATGTCTGGCAATAATGAACAAAAAGTATCACAGTTTTTAAATATTGGTTGGAGAACAAGTAATTAAAAATAAATCTTATGGGACCATTTAAGAATCATATATATGTACCATTTTGTTCTTAAGCCTCAAAAGTTCATGGTCATTTTGTAGTACAAATTAAATGAGTCTCACTCTAAGAGCCACAGTAATTCATAATAATTTAAAGAATTCTAATAAAATAAAAATTTAAATTTTTAATTTCTATTGAGACTCAAACTATTTCTTTGCTTTGAAAATTTTTATATATAATGGAACAAAGTAATTAGCTCTATATTCTCATTTTGAAGTGTAGGATCAGGATGATAGCAACAGAAGACTGGTCATGTACATGCTGTCATACCCTTTGTGAGTTATTAGTGGACCAGTTATGTTATCTCCAGAAGATTTCATTTCCTTGGATTTAGATATCACCTCTGGCTCTTGCAATTTTTTCATCTCCATACTGGTATAGATTGGACATTTAGAAGAGATGTTTGGTAAAGATATCCCATTTACGAAGAAATGTTTCAAGGTCTCCAACTAGGTTCACCTTGTCTAATTTTGGGTCTATATATTAATTACCATTTTTGTACAGAGAAGATTCTATGATAAGAGTTGAGTGATACACAGACATATATACTACTAAAGAGTTAATTACCAGGGAAGCCCTACAGGTCCACAATAAAATAAGACTCCTGTCATTATTTGAAATGCCCTCTAGAATTAGATAATAATCATCTGTTGCTGGAGGTACCACATAACTTGGATATCATCATAGAAAAAATTACCTGGGACAGAACTAGAAACTACTTCTGCAAATTTCCATAGATTAAAAATTTACTATGCAGTCTACTGAGAAAGACATACAAATGTTCTTACTCAACTCCATGCTACTTATAATATGTCAAGGAAAATATACCTACTTATACCATAGTGGCAATTTAGTTATGGGGGAATTTACTGATCACTACTTGGATTGAGAACTTCCTATGAGAAGAAATGCATGGCAGATATTATAAACCTTGCTTCACATATCCTCTTATCACCTCTTTGATTTCTACAAATTTCCCCATAATAAGATTCTAGCTATAATTTGTTACTTTAGCATCACAAGGTGCATATAAAATTTTAGTATTAAGTAAGATGAAATGAATTATTAGAGTTGATATAATTGTCTAACTTTTGCATATTTCTTACTGTTACTTAACTGGAATCATCAGCACAGAAAACAATCTTCTCTAAATAAAACTCAACAAACGATTCCTTAAAAAAACAAGGCATATTTTATTCCTTCAATCTTGCTAGAAATTGGATGATAGAAGATATTTTCGAACTAGAGTATGTCTCAACAACCTAATATTCTGAGAAAATGACATTTTTCTGACACAACTCTAATGTGTTGTCATTCTATCAACATATTATCAGTTCTCTAAGTTGCGCAGCAAAGATGTACATTTTCAATCACCAGCTAGAAAAAGCTTGGTTGCTTACACTAGAGTGATTTGGAGCCTTGCTTTTTCATAGATTGTACTTCTTTTGGCAGTGCATATCTTTTCATTATCTATTACTGTAAAACATAAGAAAATTATACCATTCCAACTAAAAGAGTCTTCCTTTTTTGATTAACCTCTTAGGAATATATAAAATTTAGATGAGAGAGTAGTTACATATGAACTAAAACTATTTTCCATTATGAAATGCAGGAGAACTAGATTATTCTTAGATAACATTAATTTAGTATAACCCAAGAAAATAAGAAGTTTATAAACTTTAGATTTTTTAAATTATCTAATAAAACAGGTATAGTGATATAAAATGTGTCATAAAATAATGTACTATAAAGAAAAATAGGTAGTACAGAGATACTAGAGTGGGTAACACTTTGACAAGTTAATGCAGCACAAACACTTGTATAAATTCAATATTACTTGTAGGAGAAGAAAATAACTTTTGCATTTGGATGTGATCATCCAGGTATAAACACTGAGGGAAATCTACATTCATGTTTTCAAAGCTGTGTGAAAAACTTCACAGTGCACAGTTCCTGGCACAAGCAAAGTGCTACCAAGTCAACATTTTGCTTCCCAGCATCTGTTTTCTCTACAGATTTATGTCACTTTCAGGGACATTTCATTCTCCTTAGTATGATTAACACATTTCTATTTTTTAAAAAATAATAACTCTTGTTACTCAGTTTTTAGGTATTTAATATGCTCATTGATTTATTGCTATTATTTAAAATTCTCTTAATATTTTAGGAATTGGCACAAAATCTGCAAATTCTGGAGTGTAATGAAGCATAGAGTTCTGTGAACTTGTTTTCTGAAACACTGAACACAATGATTTCTTCTAAATGGTCTGCAGAATCAGACCATTCATGACAATGGAAATTGTTTTCTCCTTTTACTACATTCTGAGATAAATGTCTGACTCCAGTTTTCTTTCAAGTAAAGAATCTAGTGTTCCCAAGCTGCTCTGTGATTCAGTTTAGGATGAACTGCCATAATGAAATCTTGTTGGAGCACCTCACACTATGCTTCTAGGAGAGATATAGAATTCCAGTAATTCTCCATTTGAAACATAGGGCGAACTTACAATATACCAAGTAAATCTATCAGCTTTCATGCCTGGATGATATGTTATTTAAGGTCAATGTGTTGGCAGTTTTGCTTTTTGTTTCTCTTCTTTGAATATGGTAACACCATAAAACTTCAGAGGAGTGAAAAGCTGGTTACTACCTAGGAGCCAAATGTGGGGAAATCATATGCATGGCATAAATAACCTCTTCAAGGATGGCCTCAATCTCAGCCATAAAAGGGAGAGGTGATTGAAGTCAGAAGTTGATGACCTGTTCACCTGTTCATTTCAGCTTAGCCTCAAGGTTTTGACTTGCAGCCCTGCTGCCTATCAGCCCCAAATAATAACACAAAAGCTTACATTAATTATAAACTATTTGGCTTATGGCTTAGGCTCATACTCAGCTAGCCCTTACACCTTAATATATTTCTATTTGTCTGTGGCTTGTCACATGGCTAGTGCCTTTACTATTTCATCTTGCTCTCTTGGGTGTCCATTTGACAGCATCTCAGAGAGACTCCACCCTCCTTATTCTTTATCTATGTTTCAATTTCTTGCCTGACTATATGCTGGAATGCCATATGCCAAAACAGTTTCTTTATTATCCAATGATAACCCACAGTGTACAGAAAAACTTCCTGCATCAGGGGACCTTAGGCCTGATCAGGACTCACAGTTCTCATTTGTTTTTTTGGTTGCATTTCAATTAAATTTTAGCATAAATTGTGTTTGTTGGTTTTAGGTTTTTGAACCAATTTGATGAGATAGCCTAATTTTCCCAGGCATAAAACTTATCCTTGGATGTTTCTGCTTCAGCATTTTTAGTGTTGAAATTTTAAACATAGATTTACAAACTGTGCTTTGACCTTGGCTTTGGGGTTGATAAATGACAAAGTGATCTGGTTTTTTTTTTCTATTTGCCCATATAAATGTAAGTCAAATCTTTATACTTTTTTCACTAGAATATTTACTAGTTCATTCATTGCAATTACATACATTTCACTTTCAGATTTTCTATTTCAGAAAAGAAGACAGATATTTATTTGTGTATTTGTATTAAAAAAAGGGGACCTCTTTTTGAAAATAGATTCTTGTATCATACAATATATTGATTACTGTTTACCCACTTCTACCCCTCTCAGCACTTCCCCACTTCCTTTCTCATCTGGATGCCCTCACATATTGGCTATTAAAAAACAACAGGCCTCTAAGAGACAACAACCAGTGTTGACAAAATAAAAATATAATAAGATATAACACAAACTATCACATCAATATTGGACAAGGCAAACCAACAAAAAGAAAAGATCTCTACAAGCAGGCACTAGTAAGTGATACCCCTTCATTTACATAGTCATGAGTCCCCTAGAATGAGTAAACTTTAAAGCTTCAATATATACTTATTATATAATATGTAATATATACACATAAGACTTAGTGAAGACTTACATAAGCCTGGACATGCTTCTTTAGTCTCTGAAAATTCATATGAGCCTTTCTAAGTAGGTTCAGATGACCTTGTTTGTTTCATGTCCCTTATATTGTCTGCTTCTTACACTTTTTGTGCCACCTTTTGCACAGTGTTTCCTGAGCTCTCAGATAAATGACTTGATAGACACATCTCTTTTTGAGATATATGTCCATATCTTTTTCCTACTGGGCAATATTCAGCTATAGGTCTTTGTACTTTTTCTCATTTACTCTAGAAGAAAGCTTCCCTGGGGATGGATTAAGAAGCACAGAACTATGAGAGTAGCAAAATATTATTAGGAGTCATTTTATCATTCCTTTGTCCTGACCAGTATTATTTTGGTTATGCTAAAAATCTCTGGGCTACCTAATCTTTGATTCTTTGGTCAAATAAGCAGTGTCAAGTCTAGATTTCAACCAAGTAGTTGCCTTAAATCAGATATTGGTTGATTTCTCTAACAAGTGTTCTGTCATTATTGCTTTAACATACAATGTTGGAAAGACAGATTATAGATAAATGTTCTTATGGATGGTGGGTGTGTATATGTCTCTTTTGATATTTTGAAGAATACCTCCTCATATGAAAGATACTAGAATTTAGGAGTAAAGATTCTATGTAGGCACTAGATTACCTTCTCCATGTTCAGTGACTAGTGTAGATACTGTTTTCAGCAATTAGTCCTTACCATCCATTTGGAGAGAAGCCGAGTGCTATAGTAACAGGCCGGGCTGTTTGGGTTTTTCATGAAACTCTTGGGCCTACAACTCAATTAAATATAATTCAGTTCAGTACTAGAAATATCATTTGGTGGACAAAAAATAGGAAATGGGAATTTTGTCTTTTGTACTGTTTGGATAATTCATTAAGAATGTCTTAATACATTTTAGGAAGCTGTCATTGCACTACATTTTTATTCCATACCACACATGTTCCTCAAAACTTTCTGTCTTTTCTTGCATTCTCTTCACCAGTCCTTTTTATATCTAATATCACTGAGTCTATAAATTTGGTTGCTTATTTGCCATTTATTTAATGTCTAATAGTAACATATAAATAAATATATGGCATTTATTATTATGTGTCATGTTTATCTCATTCAAAATTTTTTCAAGTTTTTTTATTTTCCTGCAAATATCAATATGCAGTTTTTGAATACCTGAATTACATAGTTCATTGTGTAAATATACCACATGTTCTTCATAGATTCTATATTTGAAGGACATCTATATTGTTCTTAGCTCCAGGACATGACAATTAGGGCAGCAATAAATATATTTGAGCCAGCTTACTGTGGTAGGATGATTTATCATTGAGTATATACCCAATAGTATTACAGCTGAGTCTTAAGGTAGATCAATTCCCAAACTTCTGAGGGTCACCATAATGATTTTTGTATGACAGTACAAATTTGCTCTCCCCGTAGCAGTGGATGAGAGTTCCTCTTATGTCACATCTTCACTAGCTTCAGTTGTTACTATTTTCTTGATCTTAGCCATTTTGAAATTTGTAAGATAGAATTTTAAAGTGGTTTTGATTTGCATTTCCCTGATTGCTTAGGATTTTGAGCAATTCTTTGAGTGTTTCTTTGCTACTTGAATTTTTTCTATTTAGAATTTCCTGTTAAACACACATATTGATTAATAGAATCAAGCTGAAAACACAGTCATAAACCACATACCTATAGACACAGGATTTTTGAGAAAGAAGCCACAAATAAATACTGGAACAAAAAGGAAGTATCTTCAGCAAATGATGTGGGTCAAACTGGATATCTACATGTACAAAAATGTGAATAGATCCATAATTATCACCCTGCATAGAACTAAACTCCAAATATGTCAAAGATTTCAACATAAAACTAGACATACTAAACCTTACAGAAAAGATAGTGAAAAACAGCCTTAAATATATTGGCACAAGAGAAAATTTTCTGAATTGAACAACAATATAGTAAGCAGTAAGAAGACATTTGAGCTAGGTTTTTCAGTTATTAAAAGTATTATAATTCATAAAGTAACCTCGTCTTTTTTAAATGCCCATAGATAAAAAAGATAAGTTTTAAAAAGACATGAACAGTATTATTTTTCTATCATCATTTGTTTTTGTGGTACCATTTTAAAATACATTATAAAGCAGCATTCAGCTCCTGACCCAATTCCAACCTTTCCCTTGTTTGATTAATAGCATGTCAGGGAAAAAAGCTTCTGACAAACAATGCCAAAAGGAAAGGACACTCTACATAAAGTATGCAATCATTCTACAAGTTAGAACATTTTTCTAGACTCACCATATATTTTAAGAATGTGAATATTGAAGAAATTTTCTTAATGTATGTATTTATGAACATCTTTCTCTGGACATAGTAAATAAGTGTCTATCAGAGACTGAGGTAGGTTAGTTTATGAGTAAATAAATCACATTTTTCCTAAAACAAGAAGACTAAGATAAAGTAAGTGGTATGCAGAGAAGAGAGTGGAGCAGTGACAAAGGAAATTAGGAATTTTTACCTGGGTGGTGGCTTTCCTTTTCCCTTGTCAAATAAGTCTAAGTATCTCTGCCTGCATTTGTACTAGTGCCTGTGTAATGAGATTTCAAATATTTAACAATTTCATAGCTATTTTTGCCTTAGTTTAAAAGATGCTTGTGATTAATTCACAGCAGATATTTTTAATTTTTGGAGGTTCTGCTACTTCTCATGAGTAAAATTGTAATGTCTCTGGGTAAATTTCCACAAATATTATCTCATATTTCATATTCTGGGTTGAGCATTTCCCTCCCTGACTTGCTTTCAATTTAAAACACTCAATGGAAAAAACTTTAAGTGGTATGAATCATAGAACAAGCCCTGAATATCATAACCTTTCAAAAATATCTTCTCCATTTGTGACATATCAGAATTAATGAGCATGAAAATAAAATGCTTGGGGCTGAAACTTATAAGAACCATGAACCAGTACTGCCTGACTTTGTAAAGACTCTTTGTTCTATGCTTCAGCACTATAATAAAGATGTTTCATAATGACACAGTAATATTTGTGTGTGTATGTGTGTGTGTGTGAAAAGTATAGATAAATTTATTATGTGCTGAAGTACTCCAAAAATTAAATTTCCCTTGTTTTAACATTTGATGTTAAGTGCCATTCAATTCACTGTAGACTATTTCTAGCAAATCACAATCATTTATATAAGCAGTTGGAAATAAGTAATAATTCATTCGAGTATATATACATATATATTTAATGACAGCAAGGTATGATTATTACATCCTCTGTCTTGCAAATACCCATGATATGAGTAATCCCTTTCCCTGTTATATTTGATTTACAACAGACTTCATAGATTATTTACTTAATTTTTACTTTTTGTGAGTTTCATACATAAATATGATGTTTTCCGATCATTTAAATGATATATAATAGGAAAAGTGACAACAATGCTTCTACATTCACGAGAGATTTTTTTTTTTTATAAATGACTTAGCAAAGGAAATTCTGCACATTTCCAAGGTTGGGAGAAAAATATTTATATTGTACAGTTCTTATAATGTCGACGAGCTAACACTTTGATTATTTGTGTGCTAAATTTGGTGTGTGTAATGTAGAAAGACAAATTGTCTTAGTATTGAATGATAAATGGTTTCTCCGTAAATGCAGAACATTTCTTTGACCTTTGAAATTTATAGATTTTAAATGCAGCTAAACAGTATGTTCACATTATGATCTTTGTTTCAGATTGTAACTGTTCTTGAAACAATGAAAGCAAAAATAACAAACACTGTAATCTTAGAAGCCACAGACTTATTCATTTGTTTCTTTTAAGTAATGTTCAATATTAAATCACTGAAATGTATTATATATTGTCATATTAAGAAAACAATAATAGACAAAAATAATTAATAATAAACAAAATTAATAGAAGATTTATTTATTTCACAAATGTCCATACCTCTTATACTTTCCTTCTGATACTAAATTCTGGAGTACTTTACATTTGTACGTTTTTACAGACTACATTATCAAAGTGGGACTTTCTCAAAACATATTGAATGAGATCTGTATAAACATCTATCTTTTAAAGACATATATAAAACTCTTGCCAATGTTATGTGTACCAGTAATCAACATTTAATAGAATAGTCATTATTTGTTTTATAAATAAAGTTGTGAAAAAAGACATTATCATTAATAATTTTGGCAACTAAAATAATAATTAGCTGGAAATCTTTCACTGATAGAACCTGAAATTATGAAGATTTCAAAAAAGGAAAACTAGATCTGTCATAACTATAACATCCCTGAACATACACCCAATAAATTATAAGTACATATGTTCTTGTTATTCTAATTTAAATGCTGCCAATATTAAAATATCCAGGAAACATAATCAGCTAAGATGCCTGTCTACAAATAAATGCATAAGGAAAATATGGCATGTATATATTGTGGGATTTAACTGAAAATTAAAATGAAAGTATAAAATTTTACAAATATAAATTAAACCCCAAAATATAATATTTAATAATTAGCCAATATGAGAAAAAGTGTGTTGCCTTTCATACATAAGCTTTAGATGTTAAATTTTTCACTGAATATTTATGTCAGTGTGAGTATGTATAGATGGCAGAAAACTACAGAAGAGCAAATGACAGGGTACAAAGTAGGTTCCAAGCATGAAAGGTTGAAAAAAAAAATATTTGTAAAATAAAATGGAAAGATGAATACTGGTAGGGATGGTGTAGGCTTTTACAGTAAGCAGAAACATGCAAATGAAGGGGAGAAGTCAAAAGGGAGTATTATGATAAATCTAAAAAGGAAATTTATATGTAAGCTAATTTGAAATTTTTGACAGGGTCCATGAGTTTTGAACCAAAATAAGGGAGGCAGAGTCAGGCATCAATTTCTGTGAGTTCAAAACCACTCTGGCCTACATTTTTCCAGACCATCCTGGACTGAACTAGAAACTATTCATTAAATAAGATTATAATTTAATGAAGTATAAAAAGAATACCAGAACACAAATTATTATACTATAACACTAAAATTAGGAATGTTTCATAAAGCAAACTTTTTCTACTTTATTTAAAAAGCTTTTTTAAAAATTCTTCTATTCTTTTCACGCCCCACACTTTCTCCTTTCCCCAATTACCCCACCTCACCCCATTTCACCCTATGTACTCCTCAAAGGGACAAGGCCTTCCTTGAGTACTCAACACAGTCTAACACACTGCACGACCGTTTCTTTCCTCCCTGTATGAAGTCTGTGCACACCATTCCCACTCAGGGAGTGGGTTCTATAATGCCAGTTCATGTTACCAGCATAATTCTTGGTCCCATTGGCCAGGGGCACAATAACAGCTTTTTTACCTATTGTCACCCCATTTCAGAAGATTTAATTTGGTCAAATGCAGCCTCTCTAGCTGTAAGTTCATGAGCTCCCATCAGCTTGGGTGAGATGTTCCAGTGGTTTTACTTATTGTCCTTTTCTCTCTCTCTCTCTCTCTCTCTCTCTCTCTCTCTCTCTCTCTCTCTCTCTCTCTCTCTCTCTCCTCTACTAGCTCCTATGTCTGCATCTGCTTCTATCAGTCATTGGATGTAGGTTCTATGATGACAATTAGAGTTAGTTCCCAATCTAACTACAGAGGAAGGCTAGTTCAGGCACCCTCTCCAGCATTGCTAGGAGTCTTAGCTATGAGCTCCTTATGGGTTCCTGTGGATGTTTTTATTACCAGCTTCCAACCTAAACACATGGTGGCTCACTCTGTCAAAATATTTTTTATATATAATAAAAATAAAGAGTATATTTTGATATGGTTACTCCTCACAACAGTCGATTTGGGATCAAGTACTCCCCCCACCCCCAGTATTAAGGCTAAGGTGTTCCTTTGTAGTGAACGGGCTCTGGCTCTGAGAGCCAGTTCATGCACCAGGAATAAACTCTGATCCTACATCAAGAGGCTCAACAATCTGCTCATGCTATTCAACTTTTATCTACATTTGGAGGTTTAGTTCCTTTCCATGAAGGTTCCTCAGTTGTCATTTCAGAGTCACTAAGCACCCAGTAGCTCAGGTCAGCCATTTCTGTGCGTCTCCTGCTGATGATCCTGATTCCTTTGCTCATATAATCTCTCCTCCCTGTCTTCAGCTGGATGTGGAGCTTGCTCAAATGCTTAGCTTTGGATCTGTTTCTGTCTTCATCAGTTGCTGGAAATAGGTTTTATATGGCAATAAGGGTGATCATTTATTTGACTGGAGTGAAAGTCCTGTTTAGGTACCCTCCCCACTACTGCTTGAGTCCTAGCTTCGGACATCTTGTGGGTAGTTTACTCAGGTTTTTCGCTATTGCCATGTTTCTCCTAATCCCCTCTGTGTCTTTCTCTGTCATATACATTTCTTTGTTCTCTCTCTTTATTTATTGTTCCCTTCACTAAACCATCCCATTCTATCATGATCTCTTTCTTCCTCTCCTTGCTTCTTCCCCTGTATGATCCAAATTAGCTCAGAAGAACTTCCCTATTTCTCCTTCCCAGGAAAATTCATGGATGTCTCTCTTAAGTTCCTACTGTTACTTAGCTGTTTGTCAGTTGTGGATTATTACCTGGTTATTCTTTGCTTTATATTTACAGTTTACTTATGAGTAAGTACATGCCATGTCCATCTTTCTGGGTCTGTGTTACTTGACTCAATATAATACTCTCCAGATCCATCCATTTGTCTGCAAATGTAAGGATGTCATTTGTGTGTGTGTGTGTGTATGTGTGTGTGTGTGTGTGTGTGTGTGTGTGTGTGTGTGTGTGTGAGTGAGTGAGAGAGAGAGAACAGAGAGAAGAGAGAGAGTCATATTCCATTGTGTAGATGTATCACCTTTTTGAATCCATTTCTAAGTTGAGGGGATGTCTACAGCAAATAATGCTGCTATGAGCATAGTTAAACTAATATCTTTGGGGGTAAGAATTCCATCCTTTGGTTTAATGTCCAATAGTAGTATTGCTGGATCTTTGGGCACATTGATTTTTAGTTTTCTGAGAAACCGCCATACTGATTTCCAAAGTGGCTGTACAAGTTTACATTCCCACTAGCATAGGGTATCATTTGTGTTTTTGATTTTACCCATTCTGACAGGTGTAAGATGGTATCTCAAAAATGTTTTGATTTGCATTTCTCTAATGACTGAGGATGTTGAGCAATATTTAAGTGTCTTCCAGCAATTTGAAATTCTTCTCTTGATAATTACCCACTTAGCTCTGAACCCCATTTTTAATTGAATTATTTGGTTATTTGGCCTCTAGTTGCTTGAGTTTATTTATTTTTTTATATTTTAGAGATCAGTTTTCTGATAGATTAAGGGTGGGTGAAGATCTTTTTTATCATTTATCTTATTGACTGTGACATGTAGAAGATTCTTAGTTTCAAGAGGTCTTGTTTATTAATTGTTGTTCTCAGTATCTGTTATACTAATGTCATATTTAGAAATTTGTACCTATGCCAATGCATTCAAGGATATTTTCCACTTTCTATTCTATCCAGTTCAGGGTTACTGGGTTTATGTTGAGGTCTTTGAAGCACTTGGACTAGAGTTTATTGCAGGGTGATAGATAGGGATTTATTTTATTTTCATTCTTCTACATACCACTATTTAGTGGTATATTCAACTATTTGTTGAAGAAGCTATTTGTTTTCCACAGTTTATTTTTGACCTCTTTGTCAAAAATCAGATTTTCATTAGTATATGGATTAATCTCAGGGTCTTTGCTTTGATTTCATTGATCCTCATGTTTGTTTTTAATACCAATATCAAGCTGTTCTTATTAGTTTAGCTCTGTAGGATATCTTCAAGGATAGGATACCTTGAAGTCAGGGATGGTGATGCCTCCCAAATTTTATTATTCAACAGTACTTTCTAAATTTAGTAATCATAGGGTTTTGTTGTATTTTTCAGCAGAAGTTGATTGTTGTTCTTTTAAGGTCTGTGAAGAATTGTACTGTGATTGCGATGGAGATTTGTTGAAAATGTAGGCTTTTTTAGGTAAGACTGTAATTTTTCCTATGTTGATCCAAGAGCATGAGAGCTTCTTCCATTTTCTGAAATCTTTTTAATTTCTTTCTTCAATGACTTGAATTTCTTTTCATACAGGCTTTTCACCTCTGTAGTTATCATTACCCCAAGATATTTTATGGTATTTGCAGCTATTGTAAAGGGTGATGTATTCCTGATTTCTTTTTCAGCTGTTTTCTTTTGTGTGTAACAGGGCTATTAGTATTTTAGTTAAAAATGTATCATCCTGCTACATTGTTGACGATATTTCTCCAAATTTTTATGGAGGTTCCTAGTGTTATGAACTTTCCACTTAGCATTGCTTTCAGTATGTTCCATAAGTTTGAGTATTTTGTGGAGTCTTTAACCTCTTTCTTTAGTTTTTCCTTGATCCAGATGTGTTTCAATTGAGAGATGTTTATTTTTCATGAGATTGCAGATTTTCTATGGTTTGTAATGTTGAATTTTAACTTTATCTCATGGTGATACAATGGGCCACACAAGGTTATTTCCAATTTTTGTATCTATTCATATTTGTTTTATGACTGATTGTGGTCAATTATAGAGAAAGTTCAATGAGGTGCTGAGAAAAAACTATATTTATTGGTGTCTGGGTGGAATGTTTTGTATATATCTGTTAAGTCCATTTATGTCATAATATCTATTAGCTTCCTTATTTCTCTGTACAGTTTCTGTCCAGTAGACCTATATATTTGTTAGAGTGGGGAATTAAAATGTCCCACTACTAACATATGGCTTATTTTGTGAGGTTTAAGCTTTAATAATGTTTCTTCTACATATGTGGAAGCCCTTTTATTGCAACATAAATGTTCAGGTTTGAGATTTCATCTTGATTAATTTTTCTTGAGAAGAATATGTAATGTTCTTCCTGATCTCTTTTGATTAATTTTAATTTGAATTCTATTTTGATAGATATTAGAATAGATACACCAGATTGTTTCTTAAGTAACTTTAACTGAGAAGTCTTTTTTCAACCCTTTACTCTGAGGTAGTACCAGTAATATGTATGTGTTTCTCTCTCTCTCTCTCTCTCTCTCTCTCTCTCTCTCTCTGTCCTTGTGGTTTACTGGTGTGAAATTACCTATTGCCTGTGTTTTTAAAGATATAGAGAGATGGGGTGTTGTTGTAGAAAGTTTCCCAGCCCGTTTGGGCAGAAGGTTCAGACCTGGTCTGCGATGGCTTTCTCCACCAAAGAAATGAATTAGACACTTATATTAACTTCAAACTGTTTGGCCCATGTCTCATGCACATTACTAGCTAGCTCTTTCATATTAATTCAACCCATTTCTTTTAATCTACTTACATATGTCCCAGTCCATGGCTCTCCTGTATTTCTTACATGTCTTTTTTTGTGTGGGTTGGATGGAGACTGGCTAACTCCGCCCTTCTCCTAACTGCCTGTTCTCTGATCCTCCACCCACTTTTATGGTACTGCACTTAGATCAAAACAGGTCCTTTATTTAAGCATACAGAGAACATTCCACCACAGGGTGCAGCTTCAAGGTGAAACACTGTCCACTCAGACCACAGCTGGCATAATACCACCATGATATCACAGGAGCAGCTGAGTACCTGGACACACAGCTGAAAGGTCAGAGGGAAAGCATCACCTCCAATTAGGTCAAGTGGTGACTTCTGCTCCCTGAACCCAGGCCCTGATACAAGGCACAGATTCAGGGTGAAACTCAGACCACAGTTGTCATAACAGCAATGTGACACAGTAGCCCAGTCCCTGGGCACACAGCTGAGAGGTCAGAAGTCAAGCAATGACTTCTGCTCCCTGAATCCAGGCCTGAGATGGGGTACAGCTTCAGCAGCAGAACACAGTCCACTCTGACCACTGCTGGCATAATCTCAGTGCGACCTGATAAGAGGAACTGACCCTGTGAACACATAGTGATTAAAAGGCCTCAAACAAAAAACTCATTAAGAGCTGACCAAGAACTAACCAAGAGTGAACTAAGAAAATGATGAACAGATGCCAGTGCAAGAATAAATACAACAATAAAAGGTCATGAAAACACTACCAGAAGAAGCAAGTGGTACTATAGCTTCAAGACCTGAACATAACAACAAAAAGGAACAGAAGGAAACAACTTTAAAAACAGCTTTATGAAACTAATAGAAGTCTTAAATAAGAATATAAAAAAAACTCTCTTAAAGAAATAGAAGAAAATAGAAACAGAAAAATTAGAAGAGAAGAACAAATTGCACAAAGAAAGTAATGAAAACTAAGAAAAAAGAAAACAAACAGGTAAAAGAAACATTCCAGGAAATAAAATTTGAAATAGAAGAAATAAAGAAGGCACAAACTGAAACAAAGTAAGAAAAAGAGAACCTGAAAAAAAGACCTGGAACCACAGATTTAAGAATAATGAACAGAATCAAAGTTATGAAAGAGAAAATTTCTAGAGTGGAAGACTCAGTAGTGGCAACTGATACATCAGTTAAAGAAGACACACCAAAAAAAGGCATAACATAAAATGTCCAGGAATTTGGAACACCATGAAAAGGCCAAACCTGAAAATAATTAAAATCAAAGAAGAAGAATACCAGCTCAAAGGCAAGAAAATATATTTAACAAAATTATAGAAGAAAACTTCCCCAACCTAAAAAAGGAAATGCATATAAAAATACAGGAAGACTACAGAACACCAAATAGACTAGACCCATATAAAAAGTCTGCTTGCCATATAATAATCAAGTCACTAAAACTACAGAACAAAGAAAAAATACTAAGAGCTACAAAGAAAAAATGCCAAATCATCTATAAATGCAGACTCACCAGAAAACATCTGACTATTCAATGGAAACAATGAAAGCAAGAAGGTCCTGGTCAGACATATAAGACACTAAAAGTACATGGATGCCAACATAGAATATTGTATCCAGAAAAACTATCAATCAACATAGATGGAGTAAACAAGATATTTCACAAGAAAAACAGATGCAAACAATACTTAACCATAAATCCATCTCTACAAAAATTCCTAAAGGAAAAAACTCTAACCTAAGGAAACCAGAAATACCCATGTAACCACAAAGAATTGATAAGCCCACAGAAGAATCCTCCCAAAAAAGAAATACAAGCTATCACCAAAAATAGCAGGAAATATTGATCATTGGTTGTTAATATCCCTTAATAATAAAGTACTCAACTCATGTTTGAAAAGACACACCCTAGAACAATGGACACAAAAAGAGAAACCATCCATTTGCTACATACAAAAAATACACCTCAACTTCAAAGGCAAACACAGGCTTAGAATAAAAGGTTGATAAAAGACTTTAAAATCAAATGGTCCTAAGAACCAAGCTGGTGTAGCCATCCTAATATCTAACAAAGTAGACTTCAAACTAATTTCAATAAAAGAGACCAAGACAAACACTATTTATTCATCTCAGACAAAAAAAAAACAAAACACCAAGACAAAATTTCAATCCAGAATATCTATGCCCGTAACACAAGGGCATATACAAATGTAAAAGAAACACTACTAAAACTTAACACTCATATCAAACCTGATACACTAATAGTGGATGACTTCAGTACCCCACTTACACCCTTGTATAGGTCAACCAGACAGAAAGTCAACAGAGAAATAAGGGATCTAGCGGATTTATGACTCAAATGGACTTAGTAGATATATACTGAACCTTCCACTCAAACAAAAAGGAATATACATTTTCTCAGCACCCAATAGCACTTTCTCTAAAATTGATCACATACTAGGTCATGAAGCAAATATTAACAGGAACAAAAACATGGGAATAACTCCATGTACCATTTCAGATCACCATGGTCTACAGTTAAGAGTTCAACAATATCAAGAATCACAGAAAATCTCCCAACTCATGGAAGCTAAACATCACTCAAAAGAAACACTTTGGGTCAAGAAAAAAACTATTAAAGAAATCAAAGACTTCCTAGAACTTGACAAAAATGAATCCACAACATACTCAAAGTTATGGGCTACAATGAAACGAGTCTTAAGAAGAAAACTTGTAGCACTTGATGCCTACATGAAGAGACTGGAGAAATCCCACACGAGAGAACTTTCAGCACAGCTGAAAGTCCTAGAACAATTAGAAGCACCCACCTTGAAGGAGTAGACAGCAGGAAATAATCAAACATAGAGCTGAAATCAATACAATCGAAACAAACAAAAGAATCAATAAATCAAAGAGTTGGTTCTTTGGGAAGGTCAACAAGATAGATAAACCCTTATGCAAACTTACCAAAAAGCAGAGAGAGAGTATCCAATTCAACAAAATCAAAAATGAAAAGGGGTGTATAACAACAGACCCCCAGGAAATCCAAAGAATTAGGTCATACTTTGAAAATCTATACTCCAGAAAAATAAAAGACCTAGAAGAAATAGACAGCTTTCTTGATAGGTACCATTTACTAAAATTAAATCAATATCAGATTAAAGATCTAAACAGTCCAATAACACCAAGGATATTGAAGCTGTCATTAAAAGTCTCCAAAATATAAAAAGCACAGGCCCAGATGGTTTCAGTGCAGATTTCTACCAGATATTCAAAAAAGAGCTAATATCAATACTCTTCCAATTGTTACATACAGTAGAAACTGAAGAAATGTTGCCAAATTCTTTTTATGAGGCTACAATAACCCTGATTCACAAGCCTCTCAAAGACAGAACAAAGAAAGAGAATTACAGACCAAATTCCCTAATGAACATTGACGCAAAAATTCTCAACAAAATTCTGGTCAACCAAATCCAACAACTTTTAAAATAAGTTAGTCACCATGATCAATTTGCCTTCACCCCAGAAATGCAGGGATGTTTCAACACAAAAAACTGAAAATGACATAAATCATGTAAACAAATTGTAGGAAAAATGACACATGATTATTTTCTTAGATGCCAAAATGCTTTTGACAAAATCCAATACTCCTTTATGATAAAAGTCCTAGAGAGATCAGGAATACAGGGAAAATACCTAAATATAATAAAGGTGATTTATGAAAAGCTAACAGCCACCTCAAACTAAAAGGAAAAATACTCAATTTCACTAAAATCAGGAACTAGATAAGGCTGTCCCCTCTCCCTGTATCTATTCAACATAGCTCTTGAAGTTTTGGCTAAAGCAATAAGAGAACACAAGGAGATAAAGGGGATACAAATTTTTTAATTAATTAACTTATTTTTTAGGAATTAAACACAATCGACATACTCTTTTTTAAAAAAATATGAATATAGCCTTTAATAATGTGTGAATTTCAGCTCACTAATTATTGCAAGTGCTATAAATAATAAAAATTATATGAAAGTGCATTAATTTCTATGTACTATCATCCATTAATTTCTGAAAATCTAAAATGAGAAAGTGAAGTATAAGTAAATTTAAAAAATATATTTCCATAACCATTTCTATATGCAAAGTACAATTTTTTTTAATGCTGCAGGTTAGGTTCTTTTTTATTATGAATAAAGTCATTTTCTATTCATGTATATCCTAATTCAAGGTCTCCTCCCCCTCCCCCCCCTCAGGACACTCTCTCTTCTCCACATCTCCCCATCTCCTCCCTAGCATGGGCAGGAGGTCCCAAGGTCCCAATGTCCCATTGTCTCAATATCCAAATATTGCTCAGTTCAGCCTCCACTCCTGGCAGATCCAGTTTTCTCCCCCCAACATCGAGACTGAGTCAGGTGAATTGACAAATTCTTAATCAATTTAAACAAAAGGGAAGAACTACTTCAATAAAACAAGAAATTGAAAAGCAGACATTATAAAAGATAATGAAATTACAGAAAATCATAAGGACATACATTATAAATTTGTTTCAATAAATTGATGATGCTAAAAATCCTGATGAAATTTTAGATAGAAAAATTAAACCTAAATTCAATGAATGATTTTAACAAATGCATGCTTTGTCATTTGCTTGAAATACTCATAAAATATTACATACTAAAAATAAGAAAAACACCAATAACAGAAACAAACATAAGTAAATATGGACTTACTACAGAATTCTTCTATAACTTAAAAAACTAAGAAAAATACATATCATACAATTCCATAAAACTTGAAAAAAATAAACAAAGCATTTAAATGTTACAAAGTCAGTGAAATCCTGATATTAATGAAGTATTTTTCTTTCTTAAATTTTGTATATATATATTTATTATTTGGTGTTTTTATATCATACACCTCATCAAACTCAGATATCAGACCTATAAGAATCATGCCCACTTTTATAATCTCCCCATTTAGAAAACTGCCCAGTAATACTGGAAAAGAAGTCAAATTATCTCTTTTGCAGATGATATGAAAGTATACATAAGTGACACACAAAATTCTACCAGGGAACTTCTACATCTGATAAACACCTTCAGCAATGTAGCAGAAAAGATTAACTCAAAGAAATCAGTAGCCCTCTTATACACTAAAGATGAAAAGACTGAAAAAGAAATAAGGGAAATATCACTTTTTATACTAGTTGCAAATAGCATTAAATACCTTGGTGTAACTATAACCCAAGAAGTAGCATAGCTGTTTGACAAAAACTGAAGAAAAAAAAAATTGAAAAGGATGTCATAAAATGGAAAGTTCTCCCATGTTCCTGGATAGGTAGGATCAACATAATAAAAATAGCAACCTTACCAAAAGCAATCTACAGATTCAATGCAATTCCCATCAAAATCCCCATAAAATTTTTTATGGACAATTAAAGAACAATACTCAATTTCATTTGTAATAATGGAAAAGCCAGCATTGCCAAAACAATTTTGCTCAACAAAAGAACCTCAGGAGGCTCCACCATCTCCTACTTCAGGTTATACTATGGAGCTACAGTAATAAAAATAGCTCAATACTAGCATACAAAAGACTTGTGGATCAATGGAATTTAATCAAAGATCCCAATATTAACCCACACACCCATGAACACCTGATTTTTAACAAAAAGGCCAAAAATATTAAATGGAAAAAAGAGATACAATTTTCAACAAATTGTATTGGCATAACTAGATGGTAGTGTTTTGAAAAATGCAAATAGTTCCAAACCTATCACCCTGCACAAAACTCAAATCCAAGTGTATTAAAGACCTCAACATAAACCCAGACACACTGAAATTGATAGAAAAGCAAGTGAGAAATACTTTACAATACATTGACACAGGTAACCACTTCCTAAATATAGCACAAACACTAAGAACAACAATCAATAAATGGGACCTGCTAAAATGGAGAAGCTTCAGTAAAGACAAAGACACAGTCAATAAGACAAAAGGACAGCCTACACAATGGTAAATGATTTTTACCAACCCTACAAGTGGCAGAGGATAGATGTCTTGTCCGGAGCTGCAATCGAGCCGCAGCCTAAAATGGCTCCAGCTTCAGCCCTCCGCCTTTTCTGATTGCGAGCACTCCCTAGGGAAAAACTCCTTATTTGGCATGAGGAGATCACACGAGTGAGCGTCCACATGCATGATTCAATGGGCAGCATCCACGTGGCAGGGAGTGAGTGGATCACCAGAGAGCTTTTAAGCTGAGAGCAGGGGGAAGGAGAAGGGGAGAAGAAAGAAGAGTGTACACGCTGAATAAAGGACCTGGTCAGTTGCTGCAGAAAAATCTGGTGTTGCGTCTTCCTTTCCAGCGAGGTGGGCATGACAACGTCTAAAATATATAGAGAACTCAAGAAACTGGAGCCCCAAACCCCAAATAACTCAATTAAAAAATAGAATTCAGAACTGAAGAGGGAATTTTCAGCAGAAGAATTACAAACAGCCGAAAGACACTTGAAAAAGTGTTCAATATCTTTATCCATCTGAGAAATGCAAATCTAAAGAACACTGAGATACCACCTAACACCTGTCAGATTGACTAACATTAAAAACACAGACTACAGCCTATGCTGGAAAGAATGCGGAGCAAGGGGAATAATCGTCCATTGTTGTTCAGCCACTCTGGAATGCAGTATGGTGTTTTCTCAGAAAACTGGGAATCAATCTCCCAAAGGATCAAGCAATATCACTTTTAGGCATATACCCTAAAGATGCACACTTGCAGGCCAAAAACATTAGCTCAACTATGTTCATAGCAGCATTATTTGTAATAGCAAGAACCTGGAAACAACCTTAGTGACCCTTAACTGAAGAATGAGTTAACAAACTGTGGTACATCTCCACAATGGAGTACTACTCAGCAGTAAGAAAAAATGATGTTTTAAAATTTTCAGACAAATGAAAGGAATTGGAGAATATCCTCCTGATTAGGTATCACAAACCCAGAAAGATAAGCAGGGGATGTAATCATTCATTAGTGGATTAAAAAAAAAAAAAGATATTGTATACAGGAGCTCAAGGCTAGAGCCTAGCTAAATGACACAGTGCCTCACTTCTGCATTGATGGCCTCTGACAGAGGTGTGGGTAAGGAAGGTCTTGTTTTCTTTAAGGGTCTGACCACAGGAAGTTTATTCATGCTCCAGTAAGTAAATGAGCAGCATGAATGGGATTTATTGTAACTGAGTAGATTATCAGAGTGGTTATGAAAGGAGAGGGCTGATAACTGAGTTTGATGATGCAAAATCACCAAATAATAAATAAAAATATTATGCAAAAATACAGACATAGATAACTTCTTTGGTTTGGAGTTTTCCTTGTTTGTTTTATAAGGCTGAATTTGTGAAAATGTATTGTATAAATCTAGTTTAATTGTGAAATATCTTGTTTTCTTTATTTGTAGTAATAGAAAGCATTGCTGTGTATAGTGTTCTGACCTGGCATTAGTGGTTTCTTACTGTCTCTCCAATGTCTGTCTAGGACCTTCTGGCTTTCACAGTTTCCTCTGAGAAGTTGATTGTAATTCCTATTGGTCTTCCTTTACATTATACTGTGTTTTTATTTTGCTGCTCTTAATATGCTTTCTTTATTCTGGATGCTTAATGTTTTGATTATTATGTGGTAAAGAGACTTTTTGGTCTATTATATTTGTTTTTTTGTAGTCTTATTGTACCTTCATAGGCATGTCTTTCTTTATTAAAAACGTTTTCTTCTATAATTTTGTTAAATATGCTTTTTGTGCCTTTGAACTTGGATTTTCTTTCTCTCTCTGTTATACTAAGGTTTGCACTTTCATGGTGTCCCAAATTTCCTGAATATTTTGTGTCAAAAATTTCTTGGATTTAACATTTTCTTTTTTTATTTTTTTTTATTATTATGAACAGAGAAATCACACTTTCTGTTCTTGTATATTCTTATTCAAGGTCCCTTCCCCCTTCCAACACATCAGGTCATTTCTTTAACCAATGAAACTATTTCCTCTACTGTATTCTCAACAATTGAGATTCTCTCTTATATCTCTTGAATCATGTTAGAGTTGATTTCATGTACAGTTTCTATTTGTTTATAGTTTTTTCCAGACCTTTCCTCAGATTGTGTTTCTTTCTTCCTTTCTTTTTTTCATTGTTTTTATTTCACCTTTCAAGTCTTGGACTGTTTCCTTCACCTGTTTTTTTTTTTTTTTTTTTTTGGTTTTTTTTTTTTTTTTTTTTTTTTTTTTTTTTTTTTTTTTTTTTTTTTTTTTTTTTTTTTTTTTTTTTTTTTTTTTTTTTTTTTTTTTTTTTAGAGAATTTTTTTATTTCTTCCAGCTTTTTTAATTTGTCTTTTACTTCATTTTCTTAAAGATTTTTTAATTTTCTCTTAAATAGTTTCTATCATCTTCATAAAGCCATGTGTAAGTTTATTTTTTTATTTTATCTGCATTATGATGTTCATACCTTGCTGATAAATCTCCAGTTTCTGGAGGTGCTATATTGCTCTTATGTTGATAAATAAATTTTTACAATGCCTTCTACCCATTCCTTTCTCAAATTTATACTCTCGCAGAGTCCTGCTTTTTTCAAATTGTTTTTCAGGATCTCTTAGCTCCTGATTTCTGTGGTTCCTGGCTGTCTTTCCAGATTGTTGTTCTTCTCAATACTGTATTATGTGTATGTATCTTGTAGAATCTGGTGTCTTGGGCATATTAGGTGCAGAGAAATGAGGATTTTTCTTAGTCTCTGGGACTGGAAAGAGTTTGGGGGAGGAATAAGGTATGTGCCCATTGTGCTTGGGTCTAGATCACTAGGCAAATCAGCCAGGAGTTCAGAAATTTACCTCTTCTTCCTGATTGCTGAAGTAAGGGTTTGTGTCTTAAAACTATCTTTCATTGGTCCATAGTGTGATGTCCAACTGACTCCTTGTAACAGTTTCTATTTTCAAAAATATTATTATGGTGGTTTGATTAAATATGGATACCAAAAGCTCAAAGGAATTAGCATTATTAAATAGTTTGGTCTAGTTATAGTAGTTTTCACCTTATTTAAGGAAGTATGTCACTGTGGATGGGCTTTGAGGTTTCAGATACCCACTCAGGCCTAGTGTCTCTCTTTTATTCTGATTATTACCAATCCCAATGTAAAGCTATGTGCTTTTTATCTGGCTTCATATCTACAGTTTGTGGCCATACTTTCTGTCGTGATAATAATAGACTAAATCTCTAAACCTGTAAACTAGCCACCATTAAATATTAAATGTTGAAGAGTTACTGTATTCATGGTGTCTTTTCATAGCAATAAAAACCCTAACCCATAATCTTTTGTTCACATCATTTACAAAGACATAAATTAATCTCTTTATAAAAATAAAAAATTAATTTGGGTTATCCAATCTTAACCCCAAAAAAATTACAGAGAAATCAATTGTACCATACTTTTAAATTTATCACTCTAATTCTTAGTAGTAAAATTAATCATATACCTGACCCAGTCTTGATGCTGGGGAGAGGAAAGTGAATCTGCCTAGAGTGGAGGCTGAACTAAGCCACCTTGGGGTCTTCTGCCCTTGCTGGGGAGGAGATAAAGTGTTGGGGAGAAGAGAGAGTGACTGGGAGGGGCAGGAGGGGGAAGGGAGTTTGAACAAGGGGACACATGGAAAAATATATGACTATTCACAATAGAAAAAAATCAAAATCTACTCATGCACAAGTGTTTGTAAAAAAGCCTAGATTTAATTTATTTCATTTCACTTTGGTACAGATAATCAGATTGATAATTATATGAATATAAAATTTTTAAAGTATTATTGTTTACGCTAGAAAAAATAAGGATATCTTTTGGATTGTCAGTGAAAACCATGTAATTCTTGAATTGAAGGTAGGCACATGAAAAAACCTGCTGGAGAATTAAGTTTTGGGAAGATATAAAATGGATCAAAGTGAACAGGAAAGAAGAAGAAAGTGATAACATCTTTTGAACTTCAATTCTCACTATTGCCTACAGCAATGATTTTTCCTTTGAACATTATAGATAAAAAACTTGAAAATATTATTTTCCTTTAAAACTAAATTCTTGATTAAGTTTATGAACAATGTATGATTAATGGAGGACAAGAATCATAGAATAGGTTGGAAGAAGCATAGATTTACAATCAAATTAAATTTAAGCAAACATCTATCAATATAATGCCAAATGTAATCTAAAAACAATTTGTGTGTGTGTGTGTGTGTGTGTGTGTGTGTGTGTGTGTGTGTGTTTTAAATCACTTTATTCACCCATCATCTTTCAAGGAAAAAAGAATGTTTTTGCTTAAAGTCCACTAATGTGTAAGTACATCTCCTGCTTATCCTTCTGGGTTTGTGAGACCTTGCTCAGGAGAATATTCTACAAATCCATCCATTTGCCTGTGAATTTTAGTATATCATTTATAAAGGAGGCCAATGTGAGTTTGGAAAAAGACCAGGTGCTAGGGAAACCTTCAAGAATTTGTAGGATATCCCTGGCTAGGTCTCCTACAAATTGTGAAGGTGTCACCTGGACAGGACTTCCCCTATAATCAAATGAATAGTAACCCTAAGTGTCATTGCAGAACTGCCATCCAACAATGAATAGAGGGAGAGGCAGAAGTACATTGCTGAGCACTGGACTGAGTTCCTGGTCCAGCTGAGAGTGAGGGATGAGAGTCTATATGAGCAAGAGGAGAGGGATTATGAGAAAAATTCCCACAATGATGGCTGGCTGTATCTCAGGGGAGCTCATTAAATCAAGAACAGCAACTAGGGAACCATCAGGAAAAGAAGCTAGGCCCTCCAAGGATAGGCAACTGTCCATTGACATGATCAATATGTGGAGCCTCAAGGGGAGGGATCATCCTGTGTTTCTGTGTGTGGGTTGGCACTTCAGAGCCCATTCCCTACAAAGGAACACCTAACCCAGTTTTGATATTAGGATGAAGAAATTGTACTTGCCTGGAGTGTATGCTGTGCAGATCTACCTTGGAACTTCTTGCTCTGTTTTTGGCAGTGGATGAGGGATGGGGAAGAGAGAGACTGAAGGCTGACCAGGGGAAATTAGAAGGAAGAAGGGGGAGGGAGCAAGATGATACATGGATAAAAAAAGACTTTATTTTATAAATAAATTGAAAAAAATTTCATTTTAAACACACATAACATACATATAGAATTTGCCAATTTTTTTATTAAAAGAAAATTGGAAAAATTTCAAAATGATTATACTTTTAGTTCTGATATTATACTTGTATGTATATTTTAAATATGTAAATAATAGTAATAAGTAAATAATTACTTAGACTTACTCTCTTTTTAAAAAATTTCTTTCAATTATTTTGTCGGGTTAGGTTAGGGTTATACTTTCATTAAATAAGTGAATGCTCAAGTTTGAGAAGTAGTTAGGAGCTCTAGCTACTCGTACTGATGACCTGATTTATGTAGTGCTATTCACATGAGGGGTCAATAGTATGCGGAATTCAGGTTGCAGGAATTCCAGTGTTCATTATGGCCTCTGCAGGGATCAGGCACTCATGTAGTATACACCCATCCATAAAATAAATATTTTATTTATATTTAAATGAAAGGTGTTAAATACTAATCAGGTTATAATAAATTTTAATCATATTACAAATTATAATTATATTGTAAATTACAATCTCAAACTTATCCTAGAATAAGCAATAATAATTTCTTTTCTTTTGCCCAAATGGTTTAAATATGTAACTTTTTATTTATTCTCAAAATAGAAGTCAGAAGTGCAAATATAGAAGAAAAATTCAGTGTCTCTGGGTTAATCAAAACACTTATTCAATTAAATGTTTATTAAGGGTTTTATAATTATGAAAAATACTATTTTCCACTTATATTTGCTTATGAAAAAATTAAAAATCAGATGCATATTTAAATTCTTTGCCTCTATAACTAAGATGAATAAATGATATTAAAACTACATTTGTGATAGTTATAAGAAATACTGACTTGGCAATTTGAAAGATAATTCTGGATTGCAAATATTTGCTAAAATATTTAACATTTAATATTATATAAAATATATTCTATTGTTGTAGTTTGAGAGTTTTCTTTAAAGTAAATTTTTCTCCCATTTCATCTACAGCTTCTCTTCCTGCCACTCCTCCAATTAATCTTCACCTTGACTCCCCCCTCTGACTGCACTCCAGTTCTATTTCTCATAATGTAAGGTCAGACTTCAGAGAGATGACAGACAATGGGATATAACAACATACAAAACGACAAAGCAAAAGCCCTCATTTCAGGGCTGGATAGTGCTACGCAATAGGAGGCAAAGTCCCAAGAGGAGACAAATGAGTCAGAGGCAGACTCACTCCAACAGTTAGAATTTTCACAAAAATATAAAGCTAAGAGTCATAATAAAGAAGCAGGAAACCTCATACAAACTAATGTAAGACTGGTAATTATTTTCATTGCATTTGATCCTATATGAGTTCTACCTGGTAGACTCAGTTGGTCTTGTGGTCCTGGTGGCCTCCATCCACTTTGACTCCTACAGTTTCTCTTCCTTCTCTTTCATAAGATTCTCGATTTTAAGAGGAGGGACTCTGTGTAGACCTCCAATTTAGACTCTCCCTCTCTCCACAGAATGTCTGGCAATAGACTTCAAGATTCATTCCCTACTGGCAATGGAAGCCTCTCTGATCTATGAGTACAGCAGAATATCATCTTGTTGATTTTTTCCAGTTTTATTTATTTGCACCCTAAGTTTACAACCTATCTAGTCTCTAGATACTAGAACCATCCAGAGAGTAGAGGGCATAGGTTACCTTTATTGGCTTAACCCTCACCTTAATCCAAACATTGAATGGCAACTCCCACAAGTTCTGAATAACCATTGTTTTAGAGCATTTTACATATGAGATAGATTGTTAGTAGAAGGTTTTGTGGCTGGGTTGGTGTACAGGCTTCTTTTTCCATAGCCTCAAAAGTACCTTCTCACACAAAAGAGATATATTTTTTTAAATCAATAATGAATAAAAAAGATAGGATACATTTATGCAATGAAGCATTACTCAGCTGTTAAAATATAACAACATAAAATTTGCAGACAGAAGCATGCAAATATATAAAATAATTATCCTGAATGACCTAATCCATACCTAGAAGGACAAGTATGGTATGAATTTACTTATAAGTGGATATTATTTATTAAGTGTTAACCACGCAACAGTCCATAGACCCAGAGTGATTAAGTAAAGAGGAAGGCATTAAGGGAGAATAAATCTCCCTGGGTTGGATGGGATTGGGAGCAGAAGGGATCAAGTAGTGAAGGAAGGAATATAAAGAAAGCATGCAAGAAAAGACACCTGGAATTCAGGAGAATTTGAGGGGCAGTGTGAAAACCTAGTACAGTGAATCTTCTTTTTATCTGTGAGGGTAAGTCTAATTAGGAATCATAACTGAAGATACAGAGTTGGAACTGGCCATATTTTGTATTCAGACAAGTCTTGAACTGGTGGGACTGAGTTGTCTTTGGAATTGCTAGCCAAGCATATTCTGTCAATATCCCAAAACAACTCAGGCTTATGCAGGGACAAAAGGATGCTGTATGAAAACTGACACTGTGCTCCATTGTCCATGAAAACATCATACAACTTATTGGATGTAGAGTGGTGTAGCAAAAGGTTCTGGTCTGGACTTTTCAGGATAGACCTGAGGTTTTGGTCCCACTCTCCCACAGAAATGCATGCAGTCCCACAGAATTACCAGATGTTTATTATTTCTACACTGATTTACCTAGAACCCAGGTATATAACTTGTTAATTCCTTCATCTCAACTCAACCTATTTTTTACAGCCATGAAGCTCGGTATCTTTTCTCAGAGCATCATTTTCAGCTTCCTTTCCTCTGTGTCTGCTGCACCTCCTCATTATGACAGTGGCGGCTCTTTCTGGTGGCAACTGTGTCTGGCATCTGTGTCTGCTCTGAGAAGTTCCTGAGTTTTCTTAGCCTGGTTTCCCCGCTCCCACTTCCTGTTTGCCTTTGGCCAATCAGCTTTTTATTAAACCCATAGGTTTATATTTACATTATCAGCATAATCCCAATACAGAGTGGTATAGCTGATCTCTGAATGGAAAATTTATCCCTCTATTCTAAAATACTTTTCTTAAAAGCAAATAAATATTATGGGAAAAAAAGTGGTTGAAGTCATAGAATCTTAATTATTTCATCAACTAGGTATTGCTGTTACAATACAAACCCATATTGGAATTATAAAACATTCATCTGCAGTTTGCTTATTTGATTATGCATTTTATTTTCCACACAAAAGACCCATGTAGGTATATATTATTCATTTTGTTTCTAAGATAGATTATTTAATAATCATATTTTAATAACATCAGTGTTGATTATATTGATTAAAGAATAAACTGGCATTCTAAAGGATAAGGAAGTGCAACTTACTTCCAACTTTAATAAGATTTAATTCCAGCTTGCATTCAGTGAGATGAGAGAGGATTTTAACTTTTAAGAAACTCTTAGGAAGTTGTTACTCCAAAACTCTGTTATTTACTTTGACTTACACTGTCTTTCTTTTTTCCTAATACTTCTTTACTTTTTTGTATGTATAAGTGGAGTGAGGTTGCTATGACATGACATGTGTCCATCAGAAAAAACTTGCAAGCTTCAGTTCTCTGTCCTATCTTGTGGGTTGCATGGATAGAAGTCATAGCTTTAACCTTTACAAGCAAAAACATCTCAATATCTCTGTATTCTTTGTTTTCTTCTTTTTAAACTTACATAAATAAGATAACTATTTGTAACAGAGCTTTAATACATTAAAACTAATGCGTATTCATTTTCAGTGTTGCTTATTCATTTAATTTTGGCCTTTTCAATGTAGAAAATGTCAGAATTTTTATCTATGAGCATCACATAAACCTAAAACTAGCAACTATTTAGAAAAATCTATATTATTTGTGGGCAGGGGCATGAATAGGACCAATCTGTTTAACCAGAGACATCATGAAAAATACCTTGTCTGTTTTTATAATCTTTATCCACTGGTTCCTGTTACCACCAAGGGCCTTAAAGATGCCTGGAATTTGGTCAGCCACCTGAGACCATGTTGATGTTCAAGGGAGGGCTATACTGCCACCTGGGCCAGCCTGATTTAGTTGGTCTTAACTGCCAATGGAACCATGAAACATCTGGGCCTGAGCTGTTGACAAGAGCCATGTCTGGGTTTTTGATTCTGCTGCTGCTAGGGTCTGTGTTGATGTTCTCTGCCTTTCTTAGCACAGGAGGCCAGATACTAAGCTGGCTCTGCCTTCTTGAAAGAACTTTCATTCCCTCATTCAATAGAGATGGCCCTACCTTCCACTATAAGCATATGAGAGTTAGCTCAATCCCTCACCTGAGGAGAAATAGTGATTTAAACATTCGATTCTCAACTACTTACTACCCAGGTCCACATTCTGGGCCTTGGATTGGCTCATTCTAACAACTATCTAACCCATCTGTGACCTCCTGAAATAGTGAAAAAACTGGGTCCTGTGAAATTATAACCACTGAATCTCTATGCCTTGGAGCAATAACAAGACATCCAAGAGTAGTTTGGTAATTTTCAGTGATAATGGTTGGTGGACCAGAGGCCAGAGACCCTGAACCAAGTCAATGATTCATTGCAATGAACCTTTTATTGGTGAAGCAGATTGAAAAAAAGGGTATACTGCATGACATACCACAGTTCCCAGTGCCATTAGGATGAATAACAGAGTTTAATAGAGGTTAGAAAGGTAGAGAAGTGAGGTGGTTTTTGGTTTGTTCTACATTGTTTTTAATTTTTTCAAAGAGGTATTCCTTTTGGTGGGTACTGCAGGGATGAAGAACTGATATAGAGGGCTGGGAGGTGAGAAGGATTAAGATGAATGATGTTAAATTTCCAAAGAATCAATAAAGAATTTAATAAATTGTGACATGTTAAAATTAAAACCTTCCTTTTTGATTAGACAAAAAAATGAGAAGGTAACAGGCATAAGAGATATTAAAAATATCTGAGCAAAAAGAAGAAATTATTTTATAATTTGCTAGTTTACACTACATTAAGATTATACCATTCAAGGATGATAATATCCTCTCCAATAGCCATAGACTAATGAAAAAAACTGAGTATCTTGTATGAGAAACCTCTCTACATGGTGTTTGTCAGGGAAGTCCAAGATATTCTCAAAACAACATAGAGTGTTATTTTTTGCTTGTGGTTGCTTTCCAGAAGTTGAAATTAAGACCCTATTGCTAAAGATATCATGTACTTAGACAAATGTAAGGCAGACACCTAATCAATCTCACTGAGAACTTGCTTTCATCATGTTTGAAGAAACTGTGAAAGCTGCTAAGGTAGAAAAGCATCCAATAGTCCTACTCATCAGTCATGACTATGAACTATAACTGTGACCCATACAGTAAGTGCTTCCTAAAAAGGCACTAATGGCACTCCTATCTTGGAAGTAAACAACAGCTTTCTAATTGTATTCAATTGAAAACCAAGCTATCTGTATTGCTCATTATTATCATTATGAATTACTAAAGTGGTACTTTTTTTCCTTATATACCTCTATCATAATCTTTTTCATAGAACTAATTCTCATGTAAAATAAATATTCACTCTAGGAAGCCACATTACCAACCTAACATTTACTTTGTCTTATCTAAAAGTGAGAAATAAATATATTCTTAATTTTTTCTAAAGTAGCAATATCATGATCTAAATTAGATAATGCTTATTATTTTTTTAAAAAAAATAAGAACATTCAAGTAACTTGATTTCTGGAGGCTGATTTAAATTCTAACCTTGGATCACCATGTAATTATAACAACTAATAATGCCAAAAATCTATTTACTCAAATAATATCACAGTGAAAGTTTTTTTTGAAAATGAAGTTCCAAAATCAAATAAATTGAACATTTTGAGTCTTATATTGTATTCTTCAGATTAAAATGTTCTCAATAAACTTTAGTATGTTGAATTAATATCACTGTTATATAATAAATACATAGTCCAGATTTTTATTTTTTATTATTTTTGCATGTTGCTCCAGCACTGATATAGATTTCTGCTTTCTTGTCATCTCTTACATTCAGACAGAGTCTCACTGGAGTATTATGCCCAATACAGATGTTTGATTGTAGAAGATCTGTTTATCCCTATAAGGGGAAACAAAATGCAAAGTCATGAAGGTAAAAGTAATAGAACAAAAATCAGCAAAGAAAGATGATCAGTGACATTCCAGGAAAGTCAAGCAAGGCCAAGGAATTTTCTAATCTAAACTGGACATTGTAGGCAGTATCAACTACAGCAAATGTGAAAGAAATGGGCAAATAAAGTATGTAAGGTAGGCAAAGAAAGACAGATTACTTAGTAGAAGCAACAAAGAGTGAGTCTGAGGAAGCTGGGTGAGAATTGGCTGTGGTGTGTTTCTTCTCTCTGATATTCCAGGTTTTCCCTGGTACAGCAAAGGAGACAAATCTAGATGAGATCTCAGAATGTTTAATTATGCTCCAGTAACTAAATGACCAGCATGAATGGACTTTTTTTGTAAATGGGGAGATCATAAGAGTGGGTATGAAACTGAAAATACTGATAATTGAGTTTGATGGAGTGGGGTGCATAATGAAAATCACCAAATAATACATAAAAAGAAAAAAATGCCTTTTTTTGAAGAATAAAGCACTAATCTTTACAAAAAAAAAAAAAAGAAAGAAAGAAAGGAAAACAAAGCTATCTACATGGGTCTAGTGATGTCTTATATCTTAAATGGAAGTTATTATTAAAACTTAAAAAACAAAAGGATAATTGTTGTCCCAGAAAAAATTCAAAAACTCAGTTGTGGTGATATTTTATATATTTAATAAAACCAGTCTGGAATATCAGAGAACAGA
This sequence comes from Sigmodon hispidus, assembly GCA_004025045.1. Taxonomy (NCBI): domain Eukaryota; kingdom Metazoa; phylum Chordata; class Mammalia; order Rodentia; family Cricetidae; genus Sigmodon; species Sigmodon hispidus. The sequence goes on from PVIH01007186.1 coordinate 76,879, forward strand.
TTCGTCCACAGTCAATTCAGAAGGATCAGGGAGCAGTAACGCATACCTTTATTCCCAGCAAGGGAAAAGACTGTGAGTGGTGAAGTATGCCTTTCATCCCATAAATCCTGAGACAGAGATGTTTCTATGTTTCTGTGAGGTCAAGGCATAACTATCAAACAGTATTAACTCACACCTTCAATCTTAACCAGAATGTGAAACAAATGGGCAAATAAAGTATGTAAGGAAGGCAAAGGAAGACAGATTATTTAGTAGAAGCAACAAAGACTGAGTCTGAGGAAGCTGCAAGATAGCTGTGGTGTGTTTCCTCTCTCTGTTGTTTCACCTTTTCCCTGATATTTGGCTCTGAGTTTCATTTAATACAACCCGAATTTGTGCAACACCTAATCAAAGTACAGAGAACCAACCATGGTGTGGCAAAGCCTTAGTGGATAGATTTATAATTCATATACCTAGGCCAGTAAACAATTTGGAAGAGGAGCTGGAAAGATTCATAGGACCAGAAAGTCTTCTGAAAGGTCTTCTCGCTATCATAAAGAAGGTGTAACTGTAAAATGTCAACATTATGGCTGCCTTAACAGGACCAGAAAAATTCCAAAAAATGTTGGTGTCCCAATATAACAGCTAAAATTTTATTTCTATCAGAAGAAAAACAAGCAGTTGTCAACTGCTGAGAGGTTTAATTGGGCTTCCCCAGACTTCAGACCCCTTGTTGGTTATCCACTTCCCAGTGGTTATCTATATAGATTTTCTTTTTCGGGGAAGCCTGATTGAACGAAAAGAATAGACACCCCAAATGCCATCACAGAAATTACTTCCAACAATGATTAGAGGTAGTGGCAGAGATACATTGCTGAGTACTGGGCTGAGCTCTTGGTCCAGCTGAGATCAGGGGAGAAGAGTCTATATCAGCAAGGGGATAGGGCTTATGAGGAAAACTCCCAAATTAATGACTGGATGGAGCTCTGGGGAGCTCACTGAATTAAGAACAGTCACTAGGGAACGTTCAAGAAAAGGAACTTGGCCCTCCAAGAATAGGCGACTGTCCACTGACATGGGCAGTATGTGGAGCCTCGAGGAGACGGATCAGACTGTGTTTCTATGCACTTACTGGCACTTCAGAGCCCATTCTCCCCAGAGAAACACCTAACCCAGTCATGACATTACAATGAGGAAATTGGACTTTCCTGGAATGGTACTTTAGCTGATCCACCTTGGGACTTCTTGAGATTTTGGGAGAGGGGGTTGGGGGATTGGAAGGAGGGAGGCTGAAGGCAGACAGGGAGGGTTTGGGAGGGGGAAGGGAGGGAGAACAAGGAGATACTTGAGAAAAAAGGGATTTTATTTTCTAAAATAAATAAATAAGTAGAAAAACGAAAATGATCAAAATAAATAAATAAGTAAAATCACTTTATGTTTAACATCAAGTTATTTCTCCTGTTACGTGTATTTTAAAATTATTTCAATTAGTTTTTGTGTAAATATGTGCTAGGTAAAATGTACCCATTAAAGGTAAAAGAATAAAATATGAAAATACTTCACTAATGACAAGTATCACATATTTAAATAACATATTTCAAATATGAGTAGTAAACATAAATTTTGAATTGGAAAAAATTTACACAAGGATCTTGTTCATAACATTTTGTAATCCAAATTTTCCAGTTTCAATATAAACTATAAAGTATCACATCAATTTTTTTGTGGCTTGGATGTGTTCTGTTCACATCACTTTACAAGAATTGTGCTTATAGTTTTGACCTTCCTACTCTGAGACAGTTTTATACACCCCTTTCTATCAAAAATAACCCAAACAAATTTTATGTATGTTGCCTCCTACTTTCAGAACAGGTGATATATTCACACTAAAATTCAACCTCAGATATCTTGTTTCTAGTCTCTAGACGCTTGTATGATCTACGAATAGCTCATAATCATAAGGGCCTTTCTGTGTTATGCTCAGCAACAGAGTGATGTACGAGAAAAAGTAGCCATGCAACATTCAACTGACATGGAGGCCAAGAAATGAAAACAAATGAGTCATAATTTATATGATTAGCAAAAAATGTTGTAATCTTCATGGTTTAGTATGAATTTACAGATTAGAATATAGATCTCAAAAAATCATGTGACTATCAGAGAAGATAGGAACACCATGACAAAGGGTGTCGAGTGAATACAATTTGAAATTAAAAGTATTAATTTTCTGCCTAAGACTATAGCATAGGGCTGGAGAAATGGCTCAGTGGTTAAGAGCACTGACTACTCTTCCAGAGGTCCTAAGTTCAATTCTCAGCAACCACATGGTGGCACACAACCATCTATAATGAGATCTGGTGTCTTCTTCTGGCTTTCAAGCAGACATGCAGGAAGAATACTGTATACATAGTAAATAAATAAATCTTTTAAAAAATCATAGCCTAAAGAGATATGTGGTATATATATTTAATAAAATTAATCTGGAATATCAGAGTCACCCACAGAACCAAGCTAGGTCAGGGAGGGGCAATCCACACCTTTAATCCCAGGAAAGAAGAGGTAAAGAGAGCTGAGAGAAGCAGGAGTTTCTCTGCTTTCTTGGAGATTTTCAATTTCTTTTTGGCTGTGAATTCAGAGGCATTCAGTTGGAGGATTCTTGGAGACAGGTCTAAGGAGTTATCTGTGTTGCTGTGGTTTGTTTCTCATATTCCAGCTTTTCCCCAGGTTTTCATTATATACTAACTAGAATTTGGGCAACAGAGGTATGATAGGTTCATACTTGATCTGGTGAGTTGTTGAATTTGTTGATGACATTTAACTTCGTTATAGCTCAAGGTGTACTGACATAGGTACAATGCTATGTGACATAGGTGCATGGATACTGATGAACACTGGGATATCAAATTACAGTGAACAACATGATGTATTTCCATAACTTTGGCAATAGTTCATAATGCTCATGTAAACCATCCTAGTATCTATCTGTCATTCTTAATAATTACTCATTTACTGAAGATTACTAAATGACAGCCAATTAAAATATATTTTATAAAGCCTTATAATTCACTGTTAAGCAAAAGTAAATATGTAAAATTAGTGGGGTTATTTTTAAATGTTTTGGACATTTCAGAATAAGCATATTAATTGAAATTGTTTTTTATTTTTTGCAAACCTACATATTAGATCTCATATTATGTGTTGATTGAAGTGTGCAAAGAGCATTTGGCTCCACAGAGACGCATATTTAGTAAGAGGAGAGGCAAATTAAGAACACTGGACTTAAAGAAGCTGCCTGTGTTAATTTAAAACTCTTGAAATATTAGTTGAATCCAGTATAACTCATCTCATCATACTGATTACTATATCAGTCAATGTTTTCTCATTCTACATGCTGACACATAAGTCCAAAGTCAAACATGTTACACTTTCATTCAGTACCTGGACTATCATACAATATTCAGTAAATTCACTCTGCATTTTTCCAATTGAAATTTTGCTATTAAAAACAAATTCTAGATGACTAGTTTTATAAATACAATTTACCCCTTTCCTTTATTACAGGTCAATGACATTAGAAGAACATAAAGAAAATTTTATCAGAGTGTAGAGAAGTTACATATCTTTTAGAATGCCTGCTGACATGTAGTTCTTTATTGCAGGGTATATGAAATTGTTGAAAGAGGTAAGTGCTTGTTTAACTACATCACCACTTCTTTACAAGCAAACTGCCTCGTCATTTCCCTAAATTCTCCAACATTATTAGATGCTCTAAACTAGATGCAACTCTGTGTGGTTAATTTTAGCTCTTTATTCCATATATATATATATATATATATATATATATATATATATATATATATACTGAGGACTGACTAATTTAAGGTGTTCAGTATATCTTATTCAGATATTCCAAGCTGTAAAAACAATGTAGAAGTGACCCAAACTTCAATGAAACACTTTGCCATCTATATAAGTGCTAGGAGTGGAGACAAAGCCCTGCTGACATTCAAACACATAGGGAATCTTCAGAAAGAAAAAAAAAAGGAGAAGAAAAGCAAAACAGATAATGTAGCTCGAAACATACAGTTCTATGTCTAGGGTGTCTGTGTCAGCCACTGGCAATATACCAGAAAAAAAGTAGTCATAGATTTTCAAGTCTTTCATCAATCAAACTAATCATTCTGAATTTTAGAATTCATAAACATCCAAATATGTGCAGCCATATATGTTCATGTTTTATTTCAAACTAGATATACTGGGGCATAGTTAGAATACATCTCCCCTAATTCAATGTTACATAGAAAAGATTATATCTTCTAAAATTATGTTTTCATATTAAACTCTGTGAATGGATGCTAGTGCCAGTATAGAATTTTTCTGGTAGGGTATACTCTAATATAAATTATTTCACTAAAAAGATCAAGGTCCACTGTTTTTATCATGAAGAAATAATTTGAGTATTTTAGTATTTACAAGCAGTCAAATGGAGATTTTGCTGTTGCTAATTTTTCCCTTAAAGTTTCCCAGGGCAAATTGCATAATACATATAATGAGTCATAAATGATCATTATTCATTTACAACCTTTCTAGTTAGAGTAAAATAATGCCATTTTTTAGGTCATTGTGGAAAGATGTTGCTGGTGTACGTGGACTGAATAGAGCAAATCTTGGTGCCAAGGTTAATGCATCAACTTCAGGTAGTTGCTTTGTTGAATTTTGTTAAATATTCTTGAGGATCTCTAACCCTCTGAGAAAGACTGAAATGAAAAGGAATTTAATTAGAATGTGCTGGGAATGTAATGTGATGCACTAAGCTTTTATGAAGGAAGCTCGTGCTGAGCCACAGTGTTGCTGGTCCTGAATTATCATACTAGAAAAAAACAGTATACACATGTGTGAATAGAATCAGAAGCAAGTAAAATGATCATATCAAAAGGTATTAATTTAAATGAAACTTGTAGCAAAAACAAAAACTGATTTCAAAAGAAAAGAGCTCTCTCTTACTTTTTGAAATCCAGAAATAAAACTTGTGCTTCATTTTAAAGCTGCTGTCCAAGGACAGTTACACTATGCAGCTTATAGGCATTGGAATTCAGGACTCCTGTGATTAATTTCAAAGGCACATTTGAGCAGGGTTATTATTAGGTTAGTCTGTTAATACAGAAACTGTCAAGGAGGCCTTGAAGTGGAAATCAAGCACATGAATACAAATTTTAGTTTAAAATACCTCTAACCTAAGCATTTGACTATTTCCATTTTATTTATAAAACAGAGCTTAAAGTTAAGTTAATTAATGCAATTCAGCTATATTTTCTAGCAGTTTTTTATATATATACATATATGTATATATATATTTCTCAAGACTCAATGTAAACAAATCTTGTTAATTCTAAAGATTAGAAATCTTTAGAAAGCATAAGTAAATATATGCTTTATTAAACTGGCTTCCTGGCAGTTATCACCTACAGAAGAACACCTTGCTCAGCCTTGATAATTGGGGGGGGGGGAGTGGAGAAGAAACTTTTACCTACCTCAACTGGATATGCCAGACTGCATTTACTCACCCTGGAAATCCTTACCCTCTCTGTGGAACTGATGGGGGATGGGGTGGAGGGAAGCTGGGGATGACAGGGAAGAGAGCAGGGAGGCGAAACGATGAGTATGTTAAAAAAACTTTTGTAAAAATATAATAAAAATATGCTTTATATTGTTCTAAGTGCAAATCAATAAAATTGATGAGACATAAAAAATAAAACAGCAAAACTACTTCTCATTTTAAATCCTTGCATTTTTAATAAGTAATAACTCTATCTGCCTTCTTGGATTTCAGACATTTCTTATACTAATTTTAGATTTTATGGGCATGGTATTCAACTCTTTAAAGTTGTTCAAGTTTAAATAGACCTGAAATTTACTTTACCTGTCACCATTATATATTATACTTTATTAGATTGCTAGATTTCAATGGTTTCATATTGGCATAATTTATCGCATATGTATTCATGGAGAATTTTTCTCTCTCAATTTGATTCTATGTAAATATAGAAGATAAGATGAAATAATCCTGTATTAAAAATTATTAACATATAGACTAGTTTATCTACTATAGAAAGTTAACAAATAAATAGATTTATTTAATTCTGTGTCTTATATTACAATATTTTAAATAAAAGATATATAATAATTTGACTTTAAATTGATCAGAAGCACATTTAATAAATTAATTCTTTTCATAATATGTTATTTTAAAAATATCAATTAAATTTGGAGTTTATTTTTTAAACTATGAAAACAGAAGCATTTCCCTGATGGTTGGAAATGTTGATCATTTAATTGTTTCTCAATTTATATACATATATATACATATTATTTTTTAAATTTATGTATCATTTTTTAAACTAAACCTTAATTTTTGAGTTTTTCATATATCTTGTTTATTCATTCTTTATTGGATGTCCAGTAGGGAAAAACCCTTTTTCCATTCTGCATACTGCTACTTTCTCTGATTATTGATGTCCTTTGCCAGTCATCTCAGACTCTTCCTCTGACTCTTCCTCTGACAGTAAATGAAAACAGATGCACATCTAGACATTGTATGGACTTAGAGTCTCAATGGGAGGTCACCATCAAATTGCTCCCTCCCCTGACCTCAAAGAATCAAGGAGAAAAACAGGCAGAAAGACTGTGTTAGAGAAAATGAAGGTCAACAGGAGAACACAATCTTGTGAATTAACTAAGCAAGGCTCATATAAGCTCACAGAGACTGAAGCAACAGCACAGGACCTCGGGTGCATGGGTCTGCACCTCGTCCCCTGCATGTTTCCAGTGTCTTGCTATTACAATGCTTCTATGGACATAGTTGAGCTAATGCTTTTGGAGTGCAAATGTGTGTCTTTTGGGTATATGCCCAAGAGTCGTATTGCTGTATCCTTTGGGAGATTGATGCTTTAAAATTATAACTCTATAGTAGAGCTTGAAGTTAGAGATTGTAATGCCTCAATTGTACAGAATTGCTTGGCAATCACAGATTTTTGTTTTCCCATTTGCAGTTTACTATTATTCTTTTAGGTCTGTGTGGAATTGTGCTGAAGATTTGTTGGGTATTGCATTGAATCTGTAGATAGTTTAGGTAATATTGCCATTGTTACAATGTTGATCCAATCAGTTCTTGCTCTTTTCCCTAAAGTCATGTCTAATTAATTACACTGATGATATATGAGTGATACACTATATATGTTTCATTCTATAAAATTTTAAACAATTACCTTGTAAATACTTCATACACTTGGTGGTAATAGCATATAGTTATGATTTTTTCCTTCATTTAATAAGATAATATGTTCAAGTCAATCATGTTTTTATAAACACTGCTTCTAAGCAAGTGTTTACTCTTTGTGCTTAAATATCAAAATATGTTAAGAATTGTTGCATTTACATTCATTAGATTTAATCTATATTGTTCATTATTAATTATTTTACCCACTAGTATTCAAAAGTTGTCATCGCCATGCTTATCTCAAAATTATTATTAAAATATGCATTATATATCTTGAATTTGATGCAGGTTATCTGATTTCTATTAATATTTAGGGTAGTAGAAATAAATAATGTTGCTAGTTCTTCCTGATACTAACTTCATGGATTTCATTAGTCATAATATTGCCAGCTGTGTTTCTCTGACACCAAAAGATCCTAGAAATAAATGCAGGTGTTCTTAGAAACAAATGCAAATGATATCAACATCCTCATTTTTAATCCACTGAGAGTTTAATTATGGAATGCTGTCTTTAGATTTTATTTATGTTAATAGTAATGCTTTAGAAAATAGAGCAAGTGTTGAAACTTCAGAAGAGCTCATGAATTATTCCTATCATCGGTCCTGTCACTGTTGAAAAATGCTCCATATGTTCTCAAATCTCACGCTTTGCTTGACTTTTAATCTGCTTAGACATGAATACCTGAATCAAATCACATGCAAACTTAAAAATAAAGTTGTGTATTCCTGTGAAACTTTAAATGCTACTTTTCTTATTGTTCCTTTTATGTAAAATTCAATTTTTTAATTTTACTTACTAGTTTCGATAAAAGGCAGTCAACTGAAAAGCAGAGTTTAATTTTTAAACAGTTTCTGATTTTAACAGACATTTATGGCCACCATTATCCAAGGGTGATATGATTTTGGGCTCTAAAATTTATAAAAAATTGTTATAAAGTTAGTTTACATCATTGCTTCTGAATTTTACCCAACAATTTTTCTTTAGTGGCTTTAATATTTCACATAATTTTCCAAAATAATTATTTTAATCAATTTGCTTATGCATCATAGTTGTTCCTCTTAAAATTGGGATGTTAAAATTTTCTTCCATTGTATGAGCATATTTCTGAAATTTAATTGTTATCAGTGTGACATGGGCTGTGGAGGTATATGGGAAAAAGTAAAAGAAGTGGGCATGGAAGTGGATGAAGGAAAAGGAAATATTAATAAAAATGTAATTTTGAGTTAATTCATTACAAGAAGAAGTTGAAATTTTCTTGAGAATCAAACTCCCCAAGGACCCAGCAATACCACTTCTGCGTGTATACACTAAAGATGCACAGTCACACTACAAGACATTAGCTCAACTATGTTCATAGCAGTGTTATTTGTAATAGCAAGAACCTGGAAACAACCTAGATGTCCCTCAACTGAAGAATGAATTAACAAACTGTGGTACATCTACACAATGGAGTACTACTCAGCAGTAAGAAAAAATGATATCCTAAAATTTGCTGGCAAATGGATGGATTTGGAGAATATTCTCCTGAGCAAGGTATCACAAACCCAGAAAGATAAGCAGGGGATGTACTCACTCATTAGTGGACTCTAAACAAACAAAAATATAAGAAAAAAGCCAAGCATGCCCAAGCTGCAAACCACAACCACTGAACAGATTGGGATCAGAAACACCTTGGACTGACTCCTTGAATCCCACTCCCCCTATTGGAACACCTGACTCAGTCTTGAGGTTGAGGGGAGAAAACTGGATCTGCCAGGAGTGGAGGTTGAACTAAGCAATATTGGGACAGTGGGACCTTGAGACTACCTGCTGCCTGCCTGGGGGAGGGTACTTGTGGAGAAAAAAAATTGTAAGAAAATTTAACTAAAATAAAAATAAAAAAAGAAAAGAAAAAAAACAAAAACAAGAAGTTGAAATTTTCAAAGATGATGCAACTATTAGGGGACCTCCCTGTTAATGATTAAGTAGATTTGGTGTATTTACCATAGAGCTTGAAGAAGGTTATTTCTTTCGTGCCTTTTAAGCATTCATCCTGCGAAGACACATGAATATTGATTAAGGAATCAAACATTCATCATGTTTTTTTCAGCTTTCAGAAATGTAAGACACTAAATACCTGTGATTTTAAATTAACCTAGTCTCAAACATTCTATTAGAGTAATAGAGAAGAAATAAACTTGGATCTGTATCATTCATATGATAATTGAAATATTTTTAAAGAAATTATAATGAATACATTTAAGTTTTACACAAAGTGTTCACTACCAATATTGTAGATAATATCACCAGTATTGTAGTTATTACATTAATTTTAAAAGTCAAAGTACATGTTAAGAAGATACATTCATCTATCTTAGATACCAATTACTAGAACCAAAACTACATATTATTTGCTCAAATCAGCTCTTCTCCTTTTCTGAAGACTGTCATCCAATTCCATTTCTATCCACTTTTTCTTAAGTATTTATAGATTTGTAATGTGTTAGTTCACTCTATGAACACATGACAATAAATAAGATTGGTAATATATCATTGCATCAGAATCATGTTTTCTTAAAACAAATTTGAGAGATATAAAATGAGAATTTTATATTTATTATTTCTGCTATTTTATAAATTTTGAAGATCTTAGAAAGTACACATACATATATAATATTATATAAACAGGTTTTCTTTTGTATTTATATGTTTCATACATATAGATGGAAACTGTGTGTAAAAACTGTTTGTACGTGTATGTGTGATCAATTCCAAAACATTTTGAAATTAATAAAAAGAAATACATAGAATTGCTTGGAAAAAAGAAAGTAAATGTGACGAGCCGCTTTCTGGCCTGCAGAATGACGAGTCACCACATGCACGATTCTTCTTGGATCACACTTTATTGGAGTACAGCTCAGTTGAGGTAGAATGGTGGAAGAAAGACCTGGTGCCTGAAATACAGCCTGCTTATATAGGGAAGCTAGGGCGTGTGTAGTTATATGATTGGTGCCCAATGTAATGCCTCATTAGCATATGGTTGGTGATAGGTCCAAAGTAATGCCTCATTAGCATATAGCTGTTGATAGGTGGTAAGGAGTGCCAAATTAGCATAATCAGGGATCACATCGGATAGATCACTACTCAGTGCCTAATTAGCATCTGGGGAATATGATGCAATGTTCCAGCAAGTTGCACAAGGGCACATGATGCAATGTTCCAGCAAGTTGCACAAGGGCCAACCACGCCCTACATCTCCCCCTTTTTGTTTTTCTAATGGCACAGACAGGATATAGCCCATCCAGGTGTTCACCTCATGATGTTCCCACTGCTCAAAGGCTGTTTCCTGCTACCAGGATCCCCGAGACTCCTTCCTGCGTGCAAGGCCAGTGAGGGCGGCAGGGTGCAAAGGCCGTCTCAGAGGAGAATGATTCCCTATAGAGGTGCAATGGCAGCTAAAGCCTCTCTGTGCAAGGGCAATCATTATAAGTCACTAAGGGTGGAGAGCCAGGCTGTGGGGGAGTGCCCTGCATCAACAGTCAAGAGTGCCTGAGTGAGTAGGACCTTTTAACGACGTGCTCTGATGTGAATATGGCAAACCAGCCAAAGGCAAAAAACAACCCCAAATAAACAGCAGACTGCAAAGATTCCCACTCCCACCCACTCCTTGAAAAAGGAAAGGGCAGAAGTGAGCCAAGAAGTAAAGTCCCCAAGTATAACAGGCTCCAATCTTGTAGCATTCAAACGTGCGATCTGGAACTTTTGCTTGAGGATCATCTTTTTGGCCTCCATAGACCAATTCCCACTTAAAAATTCTCCAATTCTTCGACTTTCATTCAAAGCATCTGAAACAACAAGATGGGTAACACAAACATGCCCTAATTTCTGTACACAGCCCACTTGTATTAGGCCATATACATCTTCAATAACCTCTTCTAGTAAATTTACTCTTTTGTTGGTGGCAAGGATACCACTCAGCAAATGGAAATTAAACTGTGCTTGCTCCTCTAAAATTTGCGAAGTTTGAGCCACAATATCATTAATTTCCTGGGCAGACTTGACTTGGCTGGCCATGGCTATACCTGCAGTAACTGCTGCAGTTGCTGAAATGGCAATGGCAGCCACAATAGCAGCCGTAATGACAAAGTCCCTCTTATAGCGTAACAGACTCATCATAGAGAACTGCTCTGGGTCAGCTTCCACAGGCATGGGGACAAAGGTAGGCATTCTAACAAGTACTGCTGCAGTCACCACTGATCCATTCCAACACTCTGCCAACCAACAACTGCCTGAAACGGTGCAGTTTTTACTAGAGTTAGTCAAGAGAAACATAAAAGGTGACTTCAAACACACCAAAGCTGCTGACCCTGTGTAATTGCTAACCTCGTTGTTATAAGATGTTAATTTCAATTTCTTCCTTGTTCCATTACCTGACTTCACCACACCTGAAACATTGTAAACCCTACCCAAGGATCCTTGCAAGTTTACAAGAGGAGAAACATCTGCACTGGCCCTTGCCTCATTAATCAATACCCAGGAAAATAATGGCCATCCTTCAGTAAACCAAGTTGTGTTATCAGATTTCTCAACATTTCCCATATAGGGCTTCAAGCCAGGAGAGAATTCAAATCCCGGGCTAAGCTGTTTATTTCCACAAGTTCTATCTTGGCAGGAAGTGAAGGTAGGAAAACTACTTATAAATGGTTGACAATAGGGAGCAACTATAGGTCTTGTGGTATTTTGTCTGTTCTTATTATTGTTATGTAATTGAACTATCCCTTCATGAGTCAGGATCATGGTGGTAATATTCACCTCGTAATTTCCATTAACTTCTGATCCTGTGCCAGAGGCAGAACCAGTAGATATCTGTCCCAAAGCCTCAGTCAACATATACACGGGAGCTTGATTGTCCTTTAGGGGGTTTACCCAATAAGTCATGTTTTTTTCTGGCTAAAAAAATACAGTCATCATTCTCTTTAAGACTAAAGCAAAGTGATTGATTCAAATTAATATTACTAGCATTATATTCTGTCCAATCCGTGGAAAGGGCCTGGGCACAAGGGACATCTAATTCACACGAGGTGGAAAATATCATAGGGAGAACTCTGGACTGAGCATGGACTGGCATAGGTAATGGCCAGGTCCGACTAATCCCCCAGAGTATCATCTTTTCCACCTGAATCAGGGGGAAGATGGTCAGGAGTGTCCATATCAGCATCATCCTTAGAGTCATCCTCAACACATCTCGTCAATCTTGATGGCACTCAGACTGGCTCCTGATTCTCTGGAGAAACACATAAAGACTTGATTACTTGATTACTTTGCCTTGATTTTTGGGTTCTGACATCATATGACGTTCAGCAATGGTTTCGTTTTTATCATTTAAATTTAGAAAATCTATAGTGAATAAAGCAAGAGAGAGCCTTTGTTTGGGGGTGCAATTCTCTGCTATTCCCCCTTTTTGTTCTTGCAGGAAGTCCTTTAGCATATGATGTGCATTCTCTATTATCCCTTATCCTTGTGGATTATACGGCAGGCCTGTGATATGTTTCACTTGCATTTTGTGGCAAAATGAGGCAAAACTCTTAGATGCATAGGCTGGCCCGTTGTCTGTTTTCAGTGTATTAGGCTTGCCCCAAACGGCCTAAGCTTCAAGGCAGTGGGTAATGAAATTATGAACCCTTTCCCCAGAAAGAGTTGTAGCATGCATTACCCCAAAACATGCATCAATGGAGACATGCACATACTGAAGCTGTCCAAATGATAGAACATGGGTAACATCCATCTGCCAAATTTCAAGTGGAAAAATGCCTCTGGGATTAACCCCTATTTTTTGAGCAGGCAAGAATTGCACACAAGCAGAACAGCTTTTCACAATATTCCTAGCTATCTCCCTAGAAATTTTAAGAAATTAGTTCTTAAAACAGCAGATGAAACATTGTATAAGCTACGAAACTCTCGCACTTGTGTTTCAGAGTCCAATGCCACAAAAGCGAGCGTTGCCAGATCAACTTGTTCATTGGCTTTTGCCATAGGACCAGGTAACAAAGAGTGGGCTTGGATATGGCTAATATAAAAGGGATTGGATTGATGAAAAATCTCACCTCTTATTCCTGCTAAAAGTGAGGCTACCATACTAGAGGTTTTAATATAGGAAACAATTTCTAAATTTTTAACAGCATTCACCACATATGATGAATCAGATACCAAATTAAAAGACTAAGGAAAACATTTAAAAACCTCTAAAACTACTTAGCATTCTACTATTTGGGGAGCATTTGGACTTCACTCAACAGTTACAGGTGAGCCTCCTTGCACCATGTAGGCTCCCTTCCCAGTCTTAGACCCATCCGTGTAGATGATTAAGGCATTGCTCAACGGTTGTTCCCTCGTGATCTGAGGGAACACCACAGGCTGCTGAACTACGAATCTTAAAAGTTCACTCTTGGGCAAATGATTAGCAATTGTACCAGAAAAGGCACAAACCAATATAGCCCATTCTGAGATAGTGGCAGCCAATATCTCTACTTGTTCTTTTGTATAAGGGACTATAAGTCTGTCGGGTATCTTGGCAAAAGATGTAATAGATTGTTTAATGCCTAATAATGCAACCTCAGCCATCATGGATGGTTAGTGGGACAAGGTTCTCATCCCTGTAGATTTAGTATTAATCCACAGTAGAGGCCCTTCTTGCCAAAGAACACCAGTTGGAAAGCATAAAGTGGGGAGGATACACATTCAAATGGGCTTGGATTCATCACAGCACACCAACTGTGCCCTAGTAATTGTTTGCTCTACCTTTTGAAGTGCTATCTGAGCCACTGGGGTTAACTGGCATGGGGGAATAAGATCTAGGTTTCCCTCTAAAATATCAAATAAGGGTTTAAGCTCAAAGAAAGTTAATTTCAATTTCCTTGGCTGAATGCAGTTTATATCCCCTAGCAATGTTTAAAAATCATTTAGACTTCTTAAGCAATTGGTCTTAATTTCTACCTTTTGTGGTCTAACATGGGCATTCTGAATAATAGCTCCTAAAAATTCAATAGCTCATCCCTTTATCTTCTCCACTGCAATAAATAAACCTTTATCTTTTAATTCCTTGGTTAACAAACTTAATACTAATTCTAACAATTCCATATAAGGGGCTGCAAGCAAAATATAATCCATATAATGTACAATTCTAACACAGGGAAACTTATCTCTTACTGACTGTAAAGCTCTATCTACATAAAGTTGACACATTGTGGGACTATTGGCCATACCTTGAGGAAGAAAAATCCACTGATATCACTTATCGGGCTGTTCATGATTAATAGAGGGTAAAGTAAAAGCAAATCTTTCCTTATCCTGACTATTTAGGGCAATGGAAAAGAAACAATCTTTAACATCTACCGCTACAACAGACCAGTTCTTTGGAATAGCTGTTAAAGCTGGTAGACCCCTCTGAATGAGTCCTATGACTTGCATTTGTTTATTTGTGGCATGCAGATCATGAAGTAAGTGCCATTTTCCTGATTTTTTTCTGATAACAAGTATAGGAGTATTCCAGGGAGACTGTGAGGGCTCTAAGTGCCCCAGCTGTAACTGTTCCTGAACCAACATAGAGGCTGCTTCCAATTTTTCTTTTGACAGTGGCCACTGAGGTACCCACACAGGTGCAGTGGTAGGCTCAGTAGCTCCTGCAAAAAACCCAAGCTTTGCCGATTGGTGTTTCCTTGAGCTTCTATTGGTGCAGTAATGCCTTGTAAATTACACGCTAAACTTTTGCTAGGAACAAATCCTGATCAAATCATAATATTTTTTGCTGTGTCAGAATAATCATTTGTAAGCTTAAGATTCATTTGACTCTGAATATCCCTTCCCCATAGATTGATTGGTAGTCCTTCAACTACAAAAGGCTGAAACTTCCCCTTTTGGTTCTCTGTTTTCCATGTCAATTCCTTAGAGATAATTCTAGGGACATCTGCGTAACCTAAACCTTGCAAGGTCTGCAAAGATGCTTGAAGTGGCCATGATCATGGCCAATCTCTAATTGTAATTATACTTCTGTCTGTTCCAGTATCTACCAATCCTTGAAATTTTCTCCCTTCTATTATAAGATCAAGCATAGGGTGGTCATTAAGAGATAGTGACAGAAAAGCCAAATCAATTCCGGTGGATCCAAAGCCCTTGGATCCCCGTTTTTCTGAGCATGCGGGGTAATTGTCGTGGAAAGAGGGCAAGATTAATAATTGTGCAATATCAATCACCAGGGGTTATAGTAATTATCCCTCGAGGGGATTGACACATTACTTTGATGACTCCAGTATAATCTGGATCAATAACTCCAGGCATAATAATGAGTCTCCATAAGGTGGAAGAGGAGCAGCCTAACACTAGCCCAACTGTCCCTTTTTGGAGTGGCCCTTGCATGTCTGTGTCTAAGGGTTGTATTCTCATGCCTGTTGTTAGTACAATTCTGGAGGTGGCATGGATGTTCAGCCCTGCGGAGCAAGACGTGGCTTGTCTCAGGGCCTGAGTGGTTGGAAATTCACTTTCTTGTGGGCCCCAAATATTTTTGGGCCCTGGGACCAAGGGCCCACTACCCCGTTTTTTGGATTAACTACATGGGTAGCAGGTTGAATGGGTTTCCCATTAATGTCCTTAACAGACCTACATTCATTGGCCCAGTGTTTACCCTTTTTACATCTTGGACATGTCCCTGGAGTCTTCACTTCTTGAGGTGGTTTTGTCCTTGTCATGGGGCAGCCTCTCAGAACTGTCTTTTAATATGCCCAGGCTTACCACACCGAAAACACACCCAGCTGCTGTTAGAACCTTTATTACCACAAGAGGCAGCCATCACAGCAGTGGTGAGTTCCACATTTGATAAAGGTCTCCGATTTCTCAGCACATTTTCATTCAATATTCTAGGTCCTTTCCTTTGTGTGGGGTGATAGCCCTATGGCACTCTTTTGTACACTGCTCATAAACTAATTGCTTTACTAGCGGCAGTGTGATTTCCACATCACCAAAAATTCGCCCCGCTCCATCCATCATTCGAGCTACAAAGTCAAAAAATGGTTCAGTGCTGCCCTGTATTATTTTGGTTAGGTTTCCTGAGACCTCCTCCTTATTGGGGAGGGCTTGCCAAGCCCTCATATTGATGCTGTTTATTTGATTATAAACTTGCACAGGATATGCTGTCTGATTATTTACCCATTGTCCTTACCTTAACAGCATATCTGCACTCCATGCTGTCTGCCCATTGGCAGCGTTCTCCCAGGCCCTATTATGTGCCAGATCAGTCACAATTGACTTACAGTCTAAATATTGCCCCATGGTTAAGCAGGCTCTGGGAATGTCTTGCCAATCAGTGGGTATTAAGGCATTGCACATAAGGCACTGCAGCAACATGATGGTATAGTTGGCAGCTACACCATCTCTTTTTGCTGCCTCTGCAAGGTCTTTAATAATCTTATGGTCAATTACTTCATAATATCGGCCACATGTAGCTGGATTCTCAAACACAGAGAAGGCTGTGGTTACCCCAGACCACACTTTCCTGGGGATGAATGTGCATCCCAACTTATTCCCTAAAGGAGGGGGAGCAGTAGCTCTAGCCTTTGCGTGATTGAAAGGCAGTGATAGGCCAAGCAGCAGGGGATCGTAGCGTTCTCGCTCATAGGCTACAGCTGCCTCCTCTAGATCTTCCTCCTCCTCAGTGTCTTGCTCATCTTGAGATATATATATAAATCTTCAAATTCATCTAGGACTGGGTACAGTCCTGGCACTGGTTCTGAATTTTTCTTTTCCTTTTTCTTTTTCTTAGGCCTATCATTTGTAGTTCCCGTGCCTCCATTTTCTGATGCACTATCCTGGCATATACTGAGAGCCTTACATCCTTGCTGAATAATGTCCTCACATTTCCCATCCTTTAGGCAATAATAGATCATACGCCATAGCGGAAGGGTGCCTCGGGAAAGTGTTCCCTCAGTGTTGCATTTCTCTAGATTCCTGCCAAGTTTTTCCCACGATGTAATAGTCAAACTGCCTGACACCCCGAACCACAGAGCACTGCTTTCGATATTTTCCAGCAACTGGCTTATGTCTCTGCAGGAAATCTTTAGCCCTCGGCTACTAAATATAGCCTGAATAGGTTCATGGAACTCGGTCGTGGAGTCAGCAGACAATTTGTTCCCCATCTTGTGCTCTGATCTACGAGCAACTTATTAGATCGTACACATGTTTGATTTATCTCACGGCTAGGGAAGGCACTCCTTGCTGGGTTGGTGGCACCGCAGCCACAAGCAGGCAAGAAAAATCAGGACAACTAGGATGAAAAAAACTGCAGCGAAGATCTCAGGCTCTAGACTTCCCAGGAGCACCCGCATACCTGGATGGACTACTCACCGATGGTCCACTCTGTGTGTCAAGTTCTGAATTGGTCTTCCCTGCAGGGCGCGAAGAGTCCCGGGTTTCAGTGCCACTTGTGGCAAGCCGCTTTCTGGCCTGCAGAATGACGAGTCACCACATGCACAATTCTTCTCGGATTACACTTTATTGGAGTACAGCTCAGTTGAGGTAGAATGGTGGAAGAAAGACCCTGTGCCTCAAATGAAGCCTGCTTATATGGGGAAGCTGGGATGCGTGTAGCTATATAATTGGTGCCCAATGTAATGCCTCATTAGCATATGGTTGGTGATAGGTCCAAAGTAATGCCTCATTAGCATATAGCTGTTGATAGGTGGTAAGGAGTGCCAAATTAGCATAGTCAGGGATCAAATCGGATAGGTCACTACTCAGCACCTAATTAGCATCTGGGGAACATGATGCAATGTTCCAGCAAGTTGCACAAGGGCCAACCATGTCCTACAAGTAAAGATAGAAAAATTGTTGTTAGAATTTCAAATCCAAAAGATATATTTTAAAAAGTTTTGTAGTAAGCTTATAAAGAAGTAATTTCAAAAAAATATGTCTTCACTAATAATAAGCAGGTAATACATGCTACACATCAATTTAAACTTTGAGCCTTAAAAAGCTATCAGGATAACTATCAGGATAAAAACTATCAGGATAAAAAAGGAGTAAAATGTGATAGTCTCCATTTAAACAACTGGAACAAATCTCATGACTGTATGTGTAACATTTCTATCAGGAAAAATTAAAGTATTTGTACATGAGTTGACTAAGCCTCAAAATATTTTAATACATTTTATATTTTAGCAACTTGTGTAGGAAATGTGCACATTTCACTTTTATCAACCACAATTAGAAGCGAATTATTTCATTAAAATTAAAACATAGATAATAAAATAAAGTAGAATTATTTTTGTTCTCTAAAAATAATTTTAATTGAAAATTCCATCCACGTCAAGTGTAGAGTTAAAGAAGGCCCTAGACCCTGCCGACTAGGCACCTTCTCCAGGGCAAATTGCATTATCAGACAAGGATGTAGGACTTTGAAACTCTGTCCTCATCCAGAGTAAAGTCAAAGGTGAGCTATTCTCTCCCCCTGGGCGACAGTCTGGAGAATTTCTCTCTGGGATAAGACTCATACCAAAGGGTCTGATCTCAGACTCATCCCAGCAGAAGGCTATGGGCCCTGACAAGATAAGCCCCATCTCCATGGTAAACTGCTTCTTCAGACAAGAACTGAGGGCCTTAGAAATGCAGTACCCTGTCCAGAGCAGAGTCAAAGATTGAACAGACCCCTTGCTCAGAGAGGACAGGAAACACACAAGCCCTCTAGCCACAACCAACTAGAAACTGACTAATTTTGAACCCCTAAAGCCATAGGCAGATAGCAGTTCACGAATACAATGTAAAGAACAAAAAGACAACACCAGAAGAAACTAATGGTGCTACAACTACAAGAACTCAACAGAGCAATGAATAGGAATCAGAAAGAAACAACAGCAAAAACACCCTTATGAAGATTACTGAAGTCTTCAAATAGGATATTAAAAAGTCTCTTAAAAAAATAGAAAGAAATACAAACAAAAATTGAAAGAGATAAATAAATTCTAGAAAGAAAATCAAAAGAAGTTAAACCATAAAATGAAAGAAACATGCCAGGAACTAAAAACTGAAATAGAAGCAATAAAAAAAGCCACAAAATGAGGCAAAGTTGGAAATAGAAAATCTGAAGAAAAGTGCAGGAACTACAGCTACAAGCAGACCCAACAGAATCCAAGAGATGGAACAGAGAATCTCTAAAGTGGAAGATTCAGAAGCTGAAAAAGATATATCAGTCAAAGAAAATACTAAAACCAAAAAAGCCATAACACAAAATGTTCAGGAAATCTGGGACACCATGAAAAGACCTAACTTAAGAATAATAGGAATAGAAGAAGGAGAAGAATACCAGCTCAAATGCACAGATAATGTTTTTAATAAAATCATAGAAGAAAACTTACCTAACTTGAAGAAGGAAATGCCTATAAAGATACAAGAAGCTTACAGAATACCAAATAGACATGTTCCCAAGAAAAAGTAAGCATGCCACATAATAATCAAACCACAAAACATGTAGAACAAAGAAAAAATTTTGAGAGCTACAAAAGAAAAGGGCCAACTCATATATAAAGGCAGACCCATCAGAATAACACCTGATTATTCAATGGAAACGATGAAAGCTAGAAGGGCTTGGAAATCCAGAGAATTTTCAGATCATACTGTATTCCACAAAAATGGAAAACCTAGAAGAAATGGACAGCTTTCTGGACAGGTACCATCTACCAAAATTAAATGAATAACAGATTAATTACCTAAACAGGCCTGTAATCCTTAATGTAATTGAAGCTGTCATTAAAAGCATCCACAAAAATAAAAGCTCAGGTCCAAATGGTTTCAGTGCAGAATTCTACCAGACATTCATATTAGAATTACTACCATTACTCCTCAAAATATTTCACACAGTTGAAACTGAAGGAATGACAAATTCCTTTTTATGAGGCTAGAATTACCCTAGTACCCAAGCCACTGAAAGACACAACAAAGAAGGAGAATTACAGACTGATTTCCCTCATGAATATTGATGCGAAAATTCTCAACAAAATTTTGGCAAACCATATACAACAATATATAAAATATATCATCCACCATGACCAAGTAGGCTTCATCCCAGACATGCAGGGTTGGTTTAACATAAAAAACTGCAAATGTGATCCATCATATAAACAAACTAAAGGAACAAAGCCAATGATCGTACCCTTAGATGCTGAAAAAGTCTTTGACAAAATCCAACACTCCTTTATGATGAAAGCTCTGGAGGGATCAGGAATACAGGGAGAATACCTAAACATAATAAAGGCAATTTACAAGAAGCCGACAGCAAGCAACAAACTTAATGGAAAAAAACTCAAAGCAATCCCACTAAAATCAGGAACTAGACAAGGATGTCCTCTCTCCCCTTATCTATTCAATATAGTTCTTGAAGTTTTAGCTGGAGCAATAAGAGAATGAAAGGAGAGTAAATAGATACAAATTGAAAAAGAAGAAGTGAAACTATCTCTATTTGCAGATGATATGATTGTTTACATAAGTGACCCACAAATTTTTCCAAGGGACTTCTACAGCTGATAAACACCTTCAGCAATGTAGCAGTATATAAGAATAACTCAAAGAAATCAGTAACCCTCCTATCACTAAAGATAAAAGGGAAATATCACAGTTTATAATAGCTGCAAGTAGTATTAGATACCTTGAAGTAACTATAACCAAAGAAGTAACAGATCTATTTGACAAAAATTTTATATCACTGAAAAAAGAAATTGAAGAGGATATCAGAAAATGGAAAGATCTTCCATGTTCCTGGATAGGTAGGATCACCTTAGTAAAAATGGAAATTCTACCAAAGGCAATCTATAGATTCTACACTGCCCATCAAAATCCCAACACAATATTTTTTGGACATTGAAAGAATAATACTCAATTTCATTTGTAATAATAGGAAAACAAGTATTGCCAAAACAATTTGCTCAACAAAAGAAGCTCAGGAGGCATCACTTTCCCTGACTTCAAGTTATACTATAGAGTTACAGAAATAAAATAGCCTGGTACTGGCATAAAAAAAAGACTTGTAGATCAATGGAATCGAATTGAAGATCCATAACTATAAACTCAAAAATCTATGAACACCTGATCTTTGACAAAGAGGTCCAAAATGCTCAGTGGAAAAAAGATAGTATCTTTAACAAATGGTAAAGTTGGATGTTAGTTTGTATAAAAATGCAAATAGATCCAAGCCTGTCATCTGCACAAAACTCAAATCCAGGTGAATCAAAGACCTCAACATAAACCCAGCCACTTTGAACTTGATAGAAAAGAAAGTGGGAAATATACTTCTACGAATTGGCACAGACGACCACTTCCTAAATATAACACCAGTGGCACAAACACTAAAACCAACAATCAATAAGTGGGATCTCTTGAAGCTTAGAATCTTCTGTAAAGTCAAGGACCCTGTCAATTGGACAAAATGACAGCCTACAGAATGGGAAATGATTTTCACTCACCCTACAAGTGACAGAGGTCAGATCTCTAAAATATATAGAGAGCTCAAGAAACTAGAGCCCAAATCCTTGAATAACCCAATGAAAAAATGAGGTTCAGAACAAAAAAGGGAATTCTCAGCAGAAGAATTACAAAGGACAGAAACACACTTTAAAAAGTGTTCAACATAATTAGGCATCAGACAAATGCAAATCAAAACAACTTTGAGATACCACCTGACACCTTTCAGGTTGGCTAAGATAAAAGACACAAAAGACCATCTTGCTGGAGAGGTTGCAGAGCAAGGGGAACACTCCTCTATTGTTGGTGGGAGTGAAAGCTTGTTCAAGCACTCTGGAATTCAGTATGACAGTTTCTTAGAAAACTAGGAATCAGTGTCCCCAAAGACCCAGTGATACAACTACTGATCATATATCCTAAAGACGCACATTTGTATTCCAAAGGCATTGGCTCAACTATGTTCATAGCAACAGTATTTGTAATAGCAAGAACCTGGAAACAACCTAGAAGCCCCCCAACTGAAGAATGGATTAACAATCTATGCGACATTTACACAATGGAGTACTACTCAGCAGTAAGAAAAAAATGATATCCTAAAATTTGAAGGCAAATAGATGGATTTGGAGAATATCTTCCTGAGCGAGGTTTCACAAACTCAGAAAGATAAACAGTGGATGTACTCATTCATTGGTGGACTTTGAACAGCAACAACAAAA
Source organism: Sigmodon hispidus (assembly GCA_004025045.1). NCBI lineage: Eukaryota > Metazoa > Chordata > Mammalia > Rodentia > Cricetidae > Sigmodon > Sigmodon hispidus. The sequence continues at coordinate 99,326 of PVIH01007186.1, forward strand.
CAGCTAAGCATGTCCTAGCTGCACACTACAATTACTGAACAGCTTGGGATTTGAAAGACCTTGGACTAGCACCTTGAAACCCATTCCTTACAGAGAAACACCTAACTCAGTCTTTTTTTTTATTTATTTATTTTGCATTTATCAAGAAAAACAGTAAAATGAATTTAAAATGCTCATAAGTTAACAATAACTATAAAGAAGGTAAAAATCATAAGCATGACTTATCAAGGGTGATAATGCAAATAAGATTGCTACACATACAATTACTTTGTGTTCAGTTTTCCCTCTGAATTTTTTTTCCATCCCTGTATATCCTTATTCAAGGTCTCTTCCACCTCCAGGCACATCAGGTCATTTTTTCTTCTCCACAACTCCCCATCCCCTCCCGGGGCAGGAACCAGACAGTCCTATGGTCCCACTGATCCAATAATGCTTGGATCAGTCTCCACTCCTGGCAAATCCAGTTTTGTCACCCCTCCCTCAAGAGTGAGTCATATGTTCCTGTAGTTGGAGTAGGATCCTAAGGGTTAGTCCAGGGTGTTTCTGATCCCAAGCTGTTCAGTGGTTGTAGTTTGCAGCTTGGGCATGCTTGGCTTTTTTTCTTGTTTGTTTGTTTAGAGACCACTAATGAGTGAGTACATCCCCTGCTTATCTTTCTGAATACTGATACCTCGCTGAGGAGAATATTCTCCAAATCCATCCATTTGCCTGTAAATTTTAAGATACCATTTTTTCTTACTAGCCAGGGTTGAAAGTGGGGTATTGAAGTTGCCCACTATTAGGGTGTAAGAATTGATGTGGGTTTCGAGCTTTAGCAGTGTTTCTTTTACATAAGTAGGTGCCCTTACTTTAGGGGCATAAATATTCAAGATTGAAATCTCCTCTTGACCAATTATACCTGTGACGAATAAGTAGTGACCATCTTTGTCCCTTTTAACTGATTTAGCTTAAAGTCGACTTTGTTAGATATTAGGATTGCAAACCCTGCTTGTTTCTTAAGACCATTTGACTGAAAAATCTTTTCCCTACCCTTTACTCTAAGCCTGTGCCTGTCTTTGCAGTTGAGGTGTGTTTCTTGTAGGCAACAGAAGGATGGCTTCTGTTGTTGTATGCATCTTGTTAGTGTGTGACGTTTTACAGGAGAGTTGAGAGCATTGATATTGAGGGAAATTAGTGACTATTGATTCATATTTCCTGCCATTTTTGGTGGTAACTTGTTTGTGTTTCCTTTCTCTAGTACATTCTTCTGTGGAATTGTTGATTGTTTGTGATTTCGTGTGTGTATCTGGGGTCCTTATGTTGGAGTTTTCCCTCTAATACTCTCTGTAGCGCTGTATTGGTAGATAGATATTCTTTCAGTCTGACTTTGTCCTGAGATACCTTGTTTACTCCATCTATGGTGATTGATAATTCTGCAGGGTATAGTATTCTAGTTTGGCAGCCATGCTCTTTTAGCGCCTGTATAACTTCTGACCAAGCCCTTCTAGCTTTCATCATTTCCATTGAGTAGTCATGCATTATTCTGATGGGTCTGCCTTTATATGTGAGTTGGCCCTTTTCTTTTGCAACTCTTAAAATTTTTTCTTTGTTCTGTATGTTTTGTGGCTTGATTATAATGTGGCTTGCTTAATTTTTTGTGGGATCATATCTATTTGGTGTTCTGTAAGCTTCTTGTATCTTTATAGGCATTTCCTTCTTCAGGTTAGGGAAGTTTTCTTCTATGATTTTGTTGAAAACATTATCTGTGTCTTTGAGCTGGTATTCTTCTCCTTCTTCTATTCCTATTATTCTCAAATTAGGTCTTTTCATGGTGTCCCAGATTTCCTGAACATTTTGAGTTATGGCTTTTTTAGTTTTACTATTTTCTTTGATTGATATATCTATTTGAGCTACTGAGTCTTCCACTTCAGAGATTCTATCTTCCATCTCTTGAACTCTGTTTGTTATGCTTGTATCTTTGGTTCCAGCTTTTTTCTTCGGATTTTCTATTTCCATCTTTGCCTCATTTTGTGCCTTTTTTATTGCTTCTATTTCAGCTTTTAGTTCCTGGCATGTTTATTTCATAGATTTGTTCATCTCTTCCAATTTTTTGTTTGTATTTTCTTCTATTTCTTTAAGGCTATTTTTCATATCTTCTTTGAGATCTTCGATGATCATCAAAAAGGAATTTTTGGTGTTGCTTCCTTCTGTTTCCTCTTCATTGCTCATTTCATGTTTTGTATTTGTAGGATCTCCACTTTCTTCTGGAGTTACCTTGTTGTTCTTTGTATTATATTTAAGTTTTTGGCTTCAGTGGTTCATGATTAGGTGGCTCCTGTTCAGTTGTGGCACTTGGGCTTGTGTGCCTACTGTCGCCTCTCTAGGTGGGGTCTGAGTCTGTCCTTCAGGCATCCCAGTCGTTATCTGTTCAATCAATTGGAGGTAGAAGTGGGTAGCCATGCAAATTCCCTCAGCAGCAGCTGTGGGTATGGTGACAGGCAGACTTCATCTGTGCCTGTTACAGAGTTCACTGGGACTCAATCTGCAGACAGCCCCCGGTCCCGAAAGCAGAACCGAAACCGATGGGAGCTCAACTCTCCCTCCCTGGCTGGAATATAGGCATTTGGTCCTGGTGACCCCTCCTCACCTCTGGGCGGGGTCTGAGTCTGTCCTTCAGGGATCCCTGAAGTTATCTGTTCGCTCAGTTCGAGGTCGAGGTGGATAGCCTTGCAAATTCCCTCAGCAGCAGCTGTGGATATGGTGACAGGCAGACTTTATCTGTACCTGTTACTGAGTGCACTGGGACTCACTCTGCAGACAGCACCTGGTCCCCACCTGACTCAGTCTTAATGTGGGGCTCAAGAAAGCAGATATGCCTGGCGTGGGTGTTGAACTAAGCCACCTCCGGACCTTAGGACCTCCTGCCCTTGCTGGGGAGGAGATAATCTGATGGAGAGAAAATGAGTTACTGGAAGGGTTGGGAGGGGGGAAGGGAGTCTGATCAATGATATACATGGATTAAAATATATATATGACTTTTTTATAATAAAAATTTTAAAAAAAGAAATACAGTCTTAGCATCAAGTTCTGTGTAGTAACTAAGAGTAATGTCAATAACATACTAAGTGCATGTCGTTAAATCCAGAAATCAGGAAGCAGAGACAGGCAGACTTCTGATTCTGAGGAGAGCCTGGTCTTTAGATGTTTTCAGAAAATCAAGTGCTCTACATACAAACCCTGGCTCAGTATTAAAATATCACAAAACAGACATTATCATTGTAAAATAAGTTTTATATAATTAACTTGAGTTGCTGTATATTAGAAAATATATTTTTCTTCAGTTCTATGCATTAAAAGTTTTGAGAAAATTGAAGGCCTAATTTATAATGCTTAATGTTTTCTAATTAATAATACTATGACAGATACCCTTGGTCATTTAGAGTTATTATGTTTTAGTAAAATAAATGTTGAGCTTGGCGTGATTCCGTCCTGCGTGTCTGTTCTCAGGAGCAGCAGGCAGCTTCCTCCGTCCGACTTCTCTAACGCCGGAGTTCGCCTTCCCACCTCATGGAAGACTCGATGGATATGGACATGAGCCCTCTTAGGCCTCAGAACTACCTTTTCGGTTGTGAACTGAAAGCTGACAAGGATTATCACTTTAAGGTGGATA